>KB908910.1:360504-373695 GCA_000383075.1 Nosema bombycis CQ1 | reverse complement strand
CTGTATGGTTGAAAAAAATATTAAAAAAAATAAATGTGATTGTTTTTAATGTTTTAAATGTTTAAGTATTAAGTTGATTTTATTAAATTCTTTATTTCAGTTTGGTATAGGCTAAGGTACAATGAAAAAATTAAAAATTTTAATACACTTTATAAAAAATATGGTTAAAAAAATTATAAAATTACTTTTTTTGTTTTGTATAAAGAATTAAGAAATATTTTTTTTCCTTAAATTTTTATTAAAAAATTCCCACCCAAAAAAAAAAGTCTTTTTCCAGACTTCGTACCCGGTCGCGAGCCCGGCTCGCGACATTAAATAATACGATATCTTGTAACCATTTATCCACGATAAATTTTATAAGGTATAAATTTGATTTTTTGTATTTTTTCTTTCTGTAAAAAAATTATATCGGGCGCACAGAAATCATAAAATGGGCGCCCGTTGCCGACCCTAAAACAAGAACATTTTTATGCAAAACACTGTGTAAATTAAAAAAAATGCGTTAAAACTGAATAAATCTCTTTATATATAGTAAAAGGCATCGGTTGATGCAAGCTTTAGTTCTAAAAAAAGGGGGGCCTGAAAATTTTTATTTTTTATCCCTGTTTTTTAACAAAAAACCGGGGTAAAAAAAAGTATAAACCCGCGAAGGAATTACAAAAAGAAACTATTTATTCTAAAAAAAAGAGATAATTTGAGGATCTTTTGATGCAAGACACAATTAAATCTAAATTAAACGTCTTTGTCTTCTATTTCAACTTTTTCATAAATATTTTTTTCTTATTTTTTTTTAAAAATTTATTTCTTGAAGGACAGAAAAACAAAATTTTATTGTAGCTCAAAGGAGGGTATTTTATAGATACGAAAGACAGAAATCGATCAGAATTAACAATTACACGTTATTAAAGTTTATTTTCTTGTATTTATGTCAAAATATAAGAAATTTAAAATTTTTTCAACATTTCATTTTTCAAAAACCGGGGTATAAAATAAAAATTTTCAGGACCCCCTTTTTTAGAACTAATGCTATTTTCCTCCAAAGGCATCTATCATATACTGAATAATCTTAAAAGTGTGTTTAAGTTTTTATGACAGTCGTTTTTGACTTAAAGTCTATAATGGACTTGGTCAAGTTTATCAGCGAGTTTTTTGTCTGCAATTTGAACGTAAAGTAATTACTCTTATAACGTCAGATAGTTTGCCCCAATCAATTAAAAAGAATTTTGAAAAAATTTTAGGTGCTCAAAAAAGTTTTATGTTGTACAGACTGACTAAAAAGAATTTTACAAAAATTAAACATCATTTATTAGCGGTTTACTTCGATTAACTGTAAAAGTAAGTGTAACATGATGTTGAGATTTATTAGATTGGTGTTTACTGACAACATTATGAATTTTTCCGGACCGTGCAATTTTTGGGTTATCATTATTAAAAATCTCACGCTTTTCATTTTGAGTTTTATCACCCATATTTAAGCGGTTATTTGAATTTATAGGGAGGTCTTTGTCTAAAAAATTTTTATCCTTATAAATATTATTTGCTGGTTTGAGAGGGTTAAGATGTTCATATTGTTCAGGAAAAGAACCTTTTTGTTCACTAGTTCTAGGTATTTTATTATTAGGCGACAAAGAATTTCCATAATTTTTATAAAAAGAGCCTGTAGGTTTATTTAAAACATGGTTTAAATTTTTATCTACAGAAGAATTTACTTTTGGCCCATCATTGATCTCATTGTTTATGTTTTTATCGTATTCTGGATTTCCTTCAAGAGCTTTATCTCCAGGCTTACTACTGGCACTATTGATCTTAGGTTTTTTAATTTTTTTTTTAAGTTTATCTTTTTTAGTATTTTCTCTAATAGCAATCGGCCTGTTTTTTTTAGAATCGACTAAATTTTTGTTAACGGGGGTTATGTGTTCTATAGGCCCAGGATCATCACCTTGAGGCCTTGAATAATTGCTATTATTAATTTGTGTTTCGGGCGATTCAGGTGCAAAATCTACAATTGTTTCTTTAGCAAATCTAGTTTTTTCTACCGATGGGGATATTTGACCCGATTTATTTTTATCAAAACTAGTTTGAAGTCTTTGGGGCGAAGATTCTAATATATTGATTGAAGCATGATTTAAAAGTGATTCTGTTTTTTTTTGAGATTCAAAATCTAAATTTTCATGATTAAGAGATAAAGTCTCAACATCGGCATTTTTATTTTTTAGTCTTAATACTTCTTTCAGATCTTGATTTTGTTCCATTAGAAAATCCATCTCATTTTGTAATGCCCTCAATTCATCATCATTTGTAATAATTTCCGATAAAAAATTTTTAAAATCGAAGTCTTTATCAAATGTATCATCTAGATCTTGGGGTAAAGACTTTAAAGTATCACATTTTAAAAGTGTTGCGCATATCAATCTAACATCTGGATGATCTTTAAGCATAATTACAAGGTTTGGATGATAAGTATCTAAACTATCAGGTTCAGAAAGTTTTGTTAAAAATTTTTTCAAAACTGGATATGCAGCAAGAGTAGTTTCAAGATTTTGAAAAGAAATCTTCTGATTTGAAGGCGTGATATTTGGGGTAAGCAATTCTTTTGAGGTCAAATTCTCTCTAGAAGAAGTTTTTATTCCGGGTGTTAAGCTATTCGACTTACTTTTCGTATCAGGAGATGTTTGTAAATTATTAAGATCTAGATCCTCTGAGGATAGTTTTATTGCATTTTCATCATTCGATCGTTCAGGTGGTAAAGTATTAAGTTTTTCACCCGAGCTAAGTGATTTATCGTCGGAATTAAGAGCAGTGTCTAACTTAATTTTCAAACCCTGAGCCTGCTCGGAGATATTTTGTTGTATCTGTTTCATTTCATTTGATGGTAATAAATTGTCGGAAAGTAAGTCAGGTTGAGTAGGTTGAACTTCCTTAGAAAATCTTAGAAGTAATATATTTCCCAAAATCATAGTAAATTTCATGGGGGGGCAAATTTATTTTTTTTTATAGTTTTTTTTTAATTTAATGATCAAATGATATAAAAAAATACTCAAAATCACATAAACAAACATTTTCTTGTTTAAAATAAAATTGTTTATTTGACAAATGCTACTTTTGATTTGAATCAAATATAAGCCCAATATACTTTTGCTAAACTCTTAGAATTTTTCAAATATTTTTTACCTTCAACTATTTTTATTTTGTTTATAAATCGAATAAATATTTAATAGGGCATATTAATTCTTGGTCTTTCCTAATTAGACTCACAGGCGGTTGGAGCGGGCGAATCGGGCCGAGTGGTCATGCCCTTTCTTACACATTTTTCTTCTTGGTGGACTTCCGTGGGTTGTGTTTCACGTCGAGAATCCAAAGTTAAGTTTTCGAGGGTCATCTTTAGCACCCGGGATTGTACGTAAGCTTCGATGCGGTTATCTAGATCCAATTCCCACCTGTATGTTCGGTGATAAGTTGTCACCAACCCATCCCACGTCATTACGTATGGTATTATTTTTGTTTTATACCCGTGCAAGGCTCCGCAGTGGTTCGTTAGAACAGGTATGAGCAACCCGGGGCCCGCGGGCCACGAGTGGCCCGCCGAGCATTTTCGAAATTTAATTTATTTTTTAAATTTGTACAAACACATAAGAGTAAAAGTGCAAACATGACAACAAAATGTTAAAAGCCAAACTTATATAATCCCATTACCTTTAAATACATCAGAAACATTGATCGATACAGTTTAGTTCACATAGTTGTAAATAGTTTTTTTGAGTGGCCCGTCTTTCGAAAATTAAAATTGGCCCCTTGATCAAAAAGGTTGCTCACCCCTGCGTTAGAACATTATACTTGTTTGTTGGTCTACTTCGACAGCTCTTAAATGATCAAAGCTGGTGATTCCGACTTCAACTATCAAAATTTCTTTCTTGATTTTATCCCGGACAAATATGTCTGGCTTATTGTGTTTCTCTTGTATACTGGTTGGTATTCTTGTGTCGACTCTTATTTCTGCTCTATCATTAGATACATACTCCTGGAAGAATGGTTTCTTATTTTCTTAGATTTTTTAATTCCATAGTTTAAACACAATTGTAGATGAATATACCTATAAATCGAAAAACAATTGTAAATTTACTTTTAAGTTTTAATAAATTCTTTACATTTACTTTTTAAATGCCATCATGAAGTTTGCTGTATGTTTAAAAAAAAAAACAAATGCGTTGACGTTTACGGAATACTATTACAGGCAACTCTCCCTATTACGCGGTCTTTTAATTACGATTTCTCCATATTACGCGGCTGTGATTTCCGACAGTTTTAGTAATTAAACGGTCTCTATAAAACGCGGCTTGACAAAAATTTGAAAAAACATTGTGTTGGTAGTTTTTGAAAGATTTGAAAGACTTTGTGGAACATAGATTGCAAAATTCTAAGTGTTGAAACAGCCTAATTGTAGGTTCAAAGTATAATTTCAAAGCACACAAAAAATTTAGAAAACACAAATATTAAGATTTTTAAAACACGAATTAATGTAAAACATAATCTTATTAGTTGCTCAATATTTATTGTTTTGTTTATTGAGCCTTAAAATGTTATTTTTTGTATTTGATGCTAATTAAAAATCTTTAAAAAATAAAAATGTGAAATAAGTCACAAAATTAAATAAAAAGTGTCAAAGTACACCACCAAAGCTTTTATTAATCTGTCTGACTATTTTTTACGTTTTTTCAAACGAAAATACAATTTTTCTAGATTGTTCCCAAATTTTTCTGTCTCCATATAGCGCGGTACAATTTGTGTTTTTCCTATTTGACTGCGACTTCCAATTGCGCGGTTCCCATATTGCTCAAGAACGAATTCATATTACGCTGTAGATTGAAGTCGTATTTAAACCTAAAATGCGGACAAAATTATAACGCGGTTCCCATTTTACGCGGAACGATCAACCGCGTAATAGGGAGAGTTGCCTGTACTAGAAATGGTTTTTTAATATTTTTGGTATTGTGATTAGTCAAAGCCATGATGGAAAATTTCTTTCAAAAGTATCAAAGGCTTTTTAGAACAATGTTAGTGAACATGATTCAGATCAGAGAGACGACAGTGTCATATTTGATGACAAGTTTCAACTGTCGGCAACAGTGAGAAACTTAACGCTAAGTTTTTTTTTGGATTTTCACATTCATCTTATGTGACACTATGCGGCAGTTTTTCTTTTTTCTTCTGTTTGTTTTTAAGATTATATAAGCACTTGACATAATAGTGGTTTATTTTTAAACAAATATATAACAGATTATATTTTTTATGTTAACATCAATGTTTCTTAAGGTTTTGCATACGCCACCAGGGGGCAATTTGGTAATAAAAGAGGGGCATTTGTTTTTTTAATTAAAATTGCCACTCCTGCGAGAGGCATTTTATGTCTTGCACTAAGGGTCATCAAATAGGGCCTCGCGGACACACATGCGCCCCTTTTAGATTTTGGTGCGGCCGCCTGATAACTTGCTGTTTAATAAAAATTAAAAAAAAACCTCGATCAAAAATTTAAAGATAAATTTTTGGAAAATTAAAACGCATTTATACATCTAAAATAGACTTTACAAGACAAACTTGCATAAAAGGAAATGTTTTGCCCTGCAAAATGTATCAATGCTTTAACGATTGTTTATATTTAAGGAACGATGCGCCCTTATAGATGAATGCTCTGAATTTCGCTCATCTTACAAAAAATATTGCTGGCCCATGCTATACATCAGTAATTCCCAACGGGCGGCGTTTTGGTAGTTGGAGGGGGACGTTTTGACTTTTTTACATTTAAGATTACCACTTTAATTAAGGGCATTTTATGTCTTTGCATAGGTAGGAGGGGGCGTTTCCTTATTTTTATAGGTTAGGAAGGCGTTTTCGATTTTAAGATCTATAAAGTGGGGCGCGGACCTAAAAAGGTTGGGAACCATTGCTATACATGAATAACGGTGACATGGCGATTTTTTAAATCTTAAAAGTGGGGCGCGCACATAAAAGATCGTTGACCCCTAGTTTAAATGCTATTTCAGTAGTTCTTAACCTTTTTTCTACTGCTGCACATTTTGGACTATTTTGAAATTGTGTACCTCACAAAGAACGGGTTGTAATGTTTACCGGTCATTTTATAGAAACTACTTGTCGTGTCGTGGACATTTCCACACCACAACTTTTACAGACATCTCTATTCATTGGTTTTATCTGAAACCACCATTTGTTTTACCTTTCCTTTATTGGTTTGTTTACACCACTGATACTGATTATCACTAAAACATATCAGTGAAACATTCCTCTAAAACTATAAATAGTAACCTGAAAATAAATATATCGCAATAAACATATTCAATAATACGTATTTTCCCCTAAGCACGACACTACTCATTAAGAACTATTTATTATGGGTTAAAAGAAAAAACATACTTTTATATGACCTTAACCTTATTAAGGTTGACAGATTTGACAGGTCAAAGGGAGATCATCGAATTAATCCAACTTAGTTAGTGCCTTTATACCATATCCACAAACTAGAATCATCAAATCTTAAGAACAAAAAGCCAATATTTATATACTTTATTTTGTGATTGGAAAAAATTATTCTACCAACTAAAGTCTTTTTTAAAATATTAACAACTACTCAAACCAATTTAAATCAATACTGATAATTAACAACTTAAGGATTTACTTCTAACATTGTAGATAATATGTTTTTTGTTTTAAAAATATTTAACAAGTTGATTTTTAAAAGAATTATCCATTTGCTTATTTGATAGATCAGTTGTATAAACATTTACGCAATTAAATTAATTTAAAAAATGATATATGTTAGATAACAAATTACCCTATGAAAATTTGTAAAATGTACAACTTTTTTTTCAATTATTAAATTCATAAGAACACTAGGCGAAAAGAAGTTTAGTTTTAATCTGTAAGCAGATGTTATAATACCTAAAAAACTTTTAAAGAAAATAACAGAAATAGAAAAGTTAGATTACAACGATAAAGCTCATAACAAAAACCTTTTCAATTTTAACTGAATTTCTTTTAAATGATGAACCTTCAAATGTCGAACCACTTGATAAAATAAAAGCTATCAAAGCTAAACATCAACAAACTTTAGAAGTTTTAGAAAAAATTCTGACACCTAATTATTTTACCGATAAAGATAAACAAGAACTTAACGGTTCTGATAATTTAACTTAAGATGATATATTATATTACTTAGGCAAATTTCTCACAGCAGCAGGAGATAAAAAAATTTATAAACCTCAATCCTTAAACTTTCAAAAAAAAATTAAAAAATCTCGGCGTGTTTCTTTCATCTAATGAACTCGAAAAAGTTTATGCAAAAGAAATATCAACCTCTGTTTATATCACTAAACAAGAAAAATAAAATTTGTTAGGCGAATTTTTGGCAAAAGTCCGTTTTTTGTCGTTATAGGAAATTTTTGTCGTTATAAATAAAATAAAAAAAAAACTGTAAAAAAAAATAAAAAAATAGAACACATTTAATCATCAAATTTATCGGTATTTAAACGGATTTTTAGATAATCAATTCTTGTTTCAATATTAAATCTTTTTAAAAACATAAATTCTAGTAAACATCTTTTTAAACCACTCCCATTTTTTTCGATGTTATTTTTAAAAGGTCTTTTTGTATGCGACCAACCATTTTAAGATTTTTTTTGACATTCTTTAAGGGTGGGGTGGGGGTCAGAAAAAATCTATAACGACAAAAATTTCCTATAACGACAAAAAACGGACTTTTACCGAATTTTTAGTGATTGGTAGATCAACAGAAATTGGTGAATTGCAAATATTGGATGATGAGAATTATCAGAACAGATTAAATTTCTTAGGAGATTTTATTTTATCTTAAGATCATGAAAATATTCATGAAAAAAACGAATACGGCTCTTTAGAAAATTATAAAGAAATGTTTGAAGAATTTAAAAAGTTTTTAGCATTAAACAAAGGCGAACGTGAAATGTTAACTGTTGAAAGTGTTGCTAAAGAAGCGTCAAAGTTTTTAAAAGAATTATTTCCACCTGATACACGTACGAAAATAGAATATATTTCAAAACTGAATTTAGAAAGTGAAAAACATTTTAAAATTTTGAAGCTTCTTAATGAAATTTCTTATGTTTAATGGGATTAAAAGTGCTCAAGATAATTAGAACCCCGGCGTTTGATACTGATGCAATGATGGGGGATACGCCTGCAACAGTTGGGCATACAAATAATTTGACACAAAGCGGGTTTGAAGAGCAAAATTTGCAGAAAAGGGATTTACAGTAATCTAATATTTCTCCTAATGTTTAATTACAAGGTGATTTGGTCCTTCTAGATACAAATCAAAAAGATAAATTAAAATTTTTAGATGAGTTTTTAATAAAAGAAATAGATCCTGAATATAATGAAGATGCACTTGAAAGCTTTCTCAAAAAGAACAAAGGATACAAAAACAGATTAAAATTCATGGGAGAATTTATTTTATTTAAAAATCTTACCGAAAAAAATGAATACAAAAGAATTTGCTCTGAAAAAAAATATAAAAAAATGTTGAATCTATTTGGAAATTTAGAACCATTTTTAAAACTTTTAAAAATACATTCGGGCGATGTATCAGATCTGAAGAATGTCCATCAAGAAGTTTTGAAATCATTGAAAAAATTTCTTTTGCCTGATACACCACAATCTAATATTAACAATCTAGAAACACTAAGTCTAAGTCTAACGAACACCATGAAGTTTTGGTGCTTTTAGGAGATTTTTTCCTGTTTGATGAATCTACTAATGTTGAGGCACACAAAAATAATAAGTCATCATCATCTTTAAAAGTTTTCAACGAAGAAGGAACAATGCAAGGAGATTTACCAACAATTAATAGAAAAGCAGGTGTAAGTTCTGAGGGAGATTTGGAAGGTAAAAAGGTTGATGAAGGAGAATCTTTAATTTTAGAAAAAGGAAAATATCTTCGATCAATGAAATCAAATTTACCAAAACCTAACAAACTAAGAAATGTAAAGAAAAAAGCCAAAAATAACAGTGTAATTGTAAATAAATCTGATTCACGAGTAGATGAAGCTGTGAGTAAGCCTACTAAATCTGAAAGTAAACCAGAAAATCTTGTTGTAGTTAAAAATGAAAAAGATTTAAATTCTGCTACCGCTGAAAAACCTAAAACTTACGTTAAAGAAAACTTTGGAGATTTTTCCCCAAACAACCTTGCGTATGACCATATAAGATCGACTTCGGACGAATTAGAAAATCAAAAAGTTTATAAGCAAGCAATTAATACTAATGAACCCCGAAAAATCAATTACTTTAGAACTCCGGATAGTGTAAATCGAAAATACGTTGTTACAGGAAAACCTAGGATTAGTAAACCTAGAGATATTGGAGGTAAACCTCAAAATACATCTCAAAAATAAGGTCTTGTAAATATTGTTGGAAACATGCAGGATGAAGAAGTTCAAAATCCCATTACCCTTACTTTCACAATCACTCGAAGCAATAAATGATGATTTTGTGTTATATTCGTTTTAATATTGTTTTATGTTCTAACTCGTTGATTCTCAACCTATGTTCCGCGGCACTTTTGTGTGCCGTCAACTTTCAAAAGTGTGCCGCAAACTTTTGACCAATATATTGCGATGTCAACATTATTACTAGAGACCGGAAAAAAAAGTGGACCCAATTTTTTTTTGAAAACCCGATATTTTCTCAACAAAAATTTTGATTAGAAAGTTTTTTTTATTTTTTTTGCAACAGAGTTTGTTTTAAAAAGACACAAATTTGCGGTTATTGTATTAAAAAGCCAATGGGGATAGGTTTTAATAGTTGGAATAAATGAATATCCAGCTATTATGTATAAATTTCGAGAAGAAATACATTTCGTTGTAAAAATATTATCATGATACAAAAAGAACTTAATTATATTTTAAAACGGTATATAAACGCTAAATGATCTTTTAAACTTCGATCCGGTCTTGTTTTTTAGGGTTTATTTTTCTATACCTAATTTGAACGTGAATTTACGGACAAAAAAAAATTTTTTAACCCCTGCGAAAAAAAACCCGATATTTATTCGATATTTTTGCTAAAAAACCCGATATTTTTCCGGTCTCTAATTATTACAATATATCGAATTTTTTTTAATAATTGTCTGCAATTAACTTGTTATCAAATGTTTAAATATTGCCAAAGTATATATTGGATCATTACGTACATAAAAAAGTTGTTTGTAAACAGTTATGCAATGTTTTATGAAGAATATATTTTTCAGCTTTATCTTTGTGTGCCGCCAAATTTCAAAATGGTCAAAAATGTGCCGCAGGAAAAAAAAGGCTGAGAACCACTGTTCTAATTACCTTGCTATTTACCTTTTCTAAGAAAACAAGTCATAGAGTTTGGCCTGTATTTGTTTATTTTTTTTTGTTGAATTTTTCTATATTTTTTATGGCGGTCTATGTAGGGATATTGGCCACATTTTTTTATTTTTTGATTTATACTGAACTTAAGAAAGTGGAATTAATCCATTAAATAAATATAACACAAACTGTTGGACATGAGACCTTCAAAGTGAACATATTTATTGAAGGGCGTACCCTTATATAGTTTTTGACCATCAGAACCATAACCGCTGATATCACCGATCAATGATCCGTAGAGACATCACTTGATCCACTGATCTGAGTCACACACAAACAAATCAAAGATATTAACTTAATAATATTCTGTGGTATTCTACCATCATGTGTTCTAAAATGTCTATAACTTTTTTTAAGAATATACTTAAGTTATAAATCTCTAAGAAGGAATGGGTAAAAGGATTTTATCCGAGACTTTAATTTAATTGAGAAGTACAATCTAGTTGGCTTACATACGTGTGGTACTGTCAACTCTCCTATTACGCTTGTCACCGCGGAGTTCCAGTCCTGCGGTGATCAGGATAAAACCGCCTGATACATGATCTGAAACTAGTGTTTCGGATCAGGTTTAAACTATATAAACACATCAATAAACCTTTTATACCTGAAAACAGTACTTATTCCCATAAAGCATCATACCTGTGTGCTGCAGGTGACAACGTTGTTTTCCATTCCGCGTAATAGGATAGTAGACTGTAACACTTTTTTTCGGACTCCAATAAAAATCTATAAATTACAAAGAAACTTATTTAATTACTACGAACTTCGACTAAATGTAAAATTCAGGATTGTATTAGGTTTTAATTCACCAACTTTAAATTTTCTTATTTTTTTATGATAATCACTGTCATTTTGGCTATGAGGCTTGCTTTTTTCGCCCAAAACCTTTAATTTGTTATCTTGAGATTTATCAAAAACATTTTCTTCTCCATAATCTTCATGGTTTCTTGCAGATGACAATTTTTTAGGATTATAAAAAACAGATTCAAGTTTCGAAGACTGAAATTGCTCATTTTTGTTAAGAGAAACATCTGTAGTATTTTCAATTAGGTTAGGTGCTATTTCTACAGAGTTATATACGTTTGGATCGTCGCCATATGGCAAATCGTTTTTTTTAAACTCATCGTTTTCTAAATCATTTTTGACTGGCACATTGGTAATAGATTGAAGTTTTTTGTTAGACATTTTAGATTTTTTATCTTGATCATGACTAAATTCGTCAAACAACTTAGTAATAGAACCGTCTTTAGTATTTTTTTTAATAGCTTGTAGTGATTTTTGAGAATTATTTAAGCTTTTAATTCTTTTATCTTCACTTTTAGTGCTACTTTTGGTCTGTGTTAAAGATTTCTTTTTGTTTTGACCATTTTCGGAATTAGCAAGGCGATTTTTCCCTGATTTATTATTTATGTTGTTATTCGCTCGATGTACTTCCTTTTCAAGTTTACCATCTTCATAATTAGATGTTATAGTTACATTTTTATCAATAAATCTATCTAAATTTTCATTTTTTTGTGCTCTATCATCTTCGGCACTAGAAGATTTGTTTTTAAGACTTTCAGCAAAATTATAGAGCATTTCAATCTTATTCTCCAAATCAACAGGATTAAGTGTTTCAACTTCCCTTAAATCCATAAGTTTTAATATTTCCTCAGGCAATTTATTTTTTAAATCACCTACAGTGAAAGTTTCAATTTCGCTTTTGATTGTTTTAACAAGTTCTTGAAATTTTTTAATATTTTTTTTAAAATCACCTGGTTGGATAAAAACTTGACTTGTACCTACATCTGAAAACGTATAAACATTAGGGTCATCGCCCTGATAATTTACAGGGATAGTATATTCAAACTTAGTATTTTTAAGGTTCTCGGAGATATATGGTTCAATAAATCGGCCAATGTCAGCACTTTCTTTTTGAAAGTCTTTAACAGGAATTTCTGAATAACTTTTTTCTATGTTAGTTTCTTTTATTTCTTTGATCATTTCTTTCTGAAAATCTTCTTTTATAACAGTGCCAAGAGAATTATTTTGAATTTGTTCTACTGTCTTTATAAGTTCTTCCTTCTCAGCCCCGTTACCATCTGAAATAAGTGTTTGTTGTGTTGTAGTTAATTTTGCAGATTCAATATGATTTTTTAGTTTACCCTCAATTTCTTCTAACTTAATTGAATGTTGTTGTTCTGGATTGATAACTTTGGCGAGATCAGATATTTCATTAAGCTTTTGTTCGATTTGATGAAAAGTTAAATTTTCATGTCCATTTAGATCACAAGCTTTAACTAGTCCATTTAGCTTTTCAAGCTCGTTTGTAATTTTATCTGTCTTTATATACTGAAGTCCTTTTTGATCAATTATCTGAGAAAGTTTATGAAATTTTTCAAGTTGTTTTTCTAGTTGACCGGGTTCTAACGATTTAGAACCGTCCGGATTGATCGTTTCAGATAATTCTTCTAGCCTTGAAAGTTTACTTTTCACTTCTTCATAATTTAGTATTGGAGTATCAGTTTTATGGACAAGTTCAGCAAAATCCATATATTTTTCAAGTTCTTGGCCAAAGCTGTCAATATTAAGACTTTTAGCATTATTTGGATCCATAAATTGAGAAATTTTTTTTAGTCTGTCAAGTTCCCTATTTAAAACCTTTTCGAATTCGGTACATTCCTATTATATGCCGACATAAATATTATCTCCCGACATATATATTATATGCCGACATTAAAAAAATACTCGTACCAAGGGGGGAGTATTGGATTTA
>KB908910.1:316041-328640 GCA_000383075.1 Nosema bombycis CQ1 | reverse complement strand
CACTGTCGCCATGTCACCTGCAGCACACAGGTGTGATGCTTTATAGAAATAAGTACTGTTTTCAGGCATAAAAGGTTTATTATTGTGTTTATATAGTTTAAAACTGATCTGAAACACTAGTTTCAGATCATGTATCAGGCGGTTTCATCCTGATCACCGCAGGACTGGAACTCCGCGGTGACATCCTCAAAACAGGGTTTTTAAAGCTTCTTAATACATTGTATGTAATTTAATAAAACGTGAACAAAAGCATCATAAATGTCTTGATTTTTTCTATGAGTATCATACAACTATAGATTATTTAAACCAAAACTAAAAAAATCACATTCGTTTTCTTCAAAGAAATGTTTTTGAATTAATAAAAAAATTAAATGATTTTTTATTTGCCAAACAAAACAGATAATTTTAATTAGGAAGCTAACGTGGATAATTACATGGCGTTATCGTAAAATCTATTCATATGTATTGTTCGAAAGAATATCTTTATAGTTAAAAGATGTGGTACCATTATATGTTTTAAAATTTATTGTTAATTTAGTTGACGGCATTTTAAAGATCAAAGCTAACAAATATTAAAATGATTTATAACGAGTTGTATAAAATAAGTATTTGCCGTTTCATTGATTTTCTGTTATCATGTCATTTTTAAATTAACAGCAAAAAGTCTGACCATAATCTAGACGCGCTTAAAAAATAAACTCTTTATTTATAAGTGATTAAAATAAAAACAGAAAAGGAAAAACATAAAACAGTGAATCCAACTATTATCCAAAAAACAACTTGTTTGTATAGTCCTCCTGTCTTATTCTCGTCTTTAAATGTATTGTTTTCAAAACTTTCATCATCATTATTTATTTCTTGAAAAGAACAAAAATCTTTAGATTTATTAGAAATAAATCGAGCATTGTTTTCAAAAATTATTTTCTTTAATTTGTCTTCAAAGAAATTAACAAGTTTAATTATATTAGATTCGTTTATAAGGTATTCTGTTACTTCAGAATCAAGCTTGTTACTTAATATCAATTCTTGATTAACAGATGTTAGGCTGTTTTTATAATTACTAAAATCTTGATCTTCTTTCCATTTAAATTCAGGTCTTTTCTTTTCAGTTAAAGGCATCTTTGTAATTAAGTTTTCTTCATTAGTTCTTCCATTAAAAGCTTTTGAGTCAATGATCTCTGACAAATTTGTAGTAGAAAAAATGTCATCCGTCCTATTAAAATCCTCTCCTGTTAAAGTACTCGTAATATTTAAATCTCGTGAGTTAAAGATTAATCTGTTTTGAAAAATATTATCTTGATTCAAAGTTTCGCCATGACTTTTCGTGGAATAAGCTGAAATACTTGAGTTATCGTCATCCGATTTAAAATTAATATCACAATTTTCTTCGTTTATTGTGCCTAAAATGTTGATAGAAGGTAATGTAGAGATTGATAAGTTTTCTGTGTTATTGTTGAATTTCTCTTGATGGATTTTAACAGGTACGAATCCTCCATCAGTGTTCGGTAATTTTGTCAAAGACAAATTTTCGGCTTTCTTTTCAGTATTTTCATAAATAATTCCATCTGTTACGACGTCTGATTGTTCAAAAGTAGTTGAGCTTTCCTTAACATAATCAATTCTTTTAATATCACATTTTTCTGATGAGTAATCTTGTGTTGCGAAATAAATTGATCGTGAAGCTGATAAAGAAGGTTTTAAATAACTAGTTTTCGTTTAAAAAGTTTTACGAATTTCTGCGAATTTATGATCTCTTATTGGTACAACATATGAAGTTTCAATTGAATAATCAATGTCTTTATATATAACCTTGTCAGCTAAGAAACTTGCTCTTTTACCAGGAGTGAATTTCGAGAGGGAGGAGATTTCCTTCATATTTTTGGAATTATTTTTACGCTTCTTGAGACTTGAATTTGTTTTATCATGAAAATTATTGAAAATAGCATTTTCTGTTGATCTTTTATCATTATATCTTTCCACAGCCTTGGTTTTATATGGTAAAGTATTTGATTTAGTAAAATCAGAGCATTTGTATGAGTTGGGGAATTCTCTTTTATAAATGTCTTGTAAAGATTTTTCTACATTAGGTTCAATTAAGTTTTTTTCCTTTACAAGTTTACTGTCTGCCATGTGATTATCGATGTCGTTAATGGTTGATTTCTTGTCATCAATTAATGACGCGAGTTTTGGGACATTTATAAAAGGCTTTCCGCATTGATTATTATTATATGAGGATATTACGCTCTGATCAAAATTATCATATCCTGTTTTTTTTTCATATTTAAAAACTGTGTCGTAAAAATCTTTATAATTACATTTTTCATTTTGATTAATGTCAGTTTGTGGTTCTGGTTCTTTGATCATAACTTTAATTTCTTTTTTAGCGCAATCCTTTCCACTTTTTTTCTTTTGAATTTTTTTTTTCGTTTTTTGATATACGTTAGTGATTTCGTTTTTAGTTTTGTTGAAACCGTCTTTAATTCCTTTCGTTGCGCGTTGAAAATCTTCTTTGCATAATGTTTTTTTCTTTTTAATAGATTGTTCGTTACAAAAAACAACATTACAAATTATTAAATACAATATATTGACCATGCAGGATAAAATTATTGACTATTTATATTTTTTAAAAAGTAATTTAAAAAAAATGATTGATTTTTGTTAAATAAAACTGTACCATTGCAACACAAAATTTGACTAAAATGCCATAAAATATTACAGAAAAATAAAATATTTTTCAACAATCATTTAATAATTAGGTTTAATATATCAGCAAATCCAAAACCTTTCAATAATCTAAAAAAAAAATTAATGAAATTTTTTAAAACAAATTTGATAAGAAATTTTATTTTTCTCAAAATTAAGGTCGCGCAGAGGTTTTTCATTTGAGTTAATGATACATCAATTTGATTTTGTGATTTTACGAGTTGTATCAAATAAAATAAGAAAAAGTAAACCTTCGATTAGGTCTATGTATCTATTCAAATTGAGGCATTGTAATCTGTTTTTCTTGCAAGCTAGTAATTTTAAATTTTAGTGATCAAAAAACGTTTATAAAATCCAAATTAAGGAACTTTTTAAGCTTCTTTTATCTACTATGTTTAAATTAGAATTAAACATTAGCTATTAAATTATAACTATTCCCATACCACGTCTCGATTTGACGCATATCGAAAACGCAATTTAATTGAAACTATAAAGAGAGGGTCCCATAGACAAATAAAATAGTCTTTTAAATTTCGAAATTAACATGCTGAAAGTTTTAAATAAATATTTTACGTAAAAAAAGCTTGAAATCATGGGATTCGCATTAAATAATTTACTTTCAAATTAATTTTGGTTTTTTATTTCTAAATTTCGTTATCTTAAAAGTGTTTTTTTGTTTTTTCTCAGTATAGCACGTTTAGTACGATCCATGCAAGGCTTTAATGTTAAAAAAATTATAGAAACATAAGTTGGTGAAGTTTAAGCGCCAGCGATTTCATATTTTCTCCTATAAACTGAATTTTTTTTTGATTCATAAATGATGTTTTAATCTCATTTTTTCGAGAATAAAAATTATAGCCAGTAATGTTTAACTTTTTATGAACCCTTTTCTATAATAGCCGCAAGATAGATCTACTAAAATTTTATAATTATCATTGTAGACGTTCGTGTAGTCCAGCTCAGTGTTAGTAAACTACACGTGCCGCCATGGTAAGACATAAATAGCGAGACCCCTTGGAGGTATGAACGGCGAGTTTTCCAGGGATCAGTCTACAAGGACTTAGACGTTGACAGATATTAATAAAAATCTCTTAGGTTGACTGCAATATATCTAAAATATGAACTCTCTGATTTTTTTTAAACTTATTAAGTGTCAATAGAATGTCGTATGATCACAAAAATTATAACGGCATAATAAGATAAATGGCTCAGGTATAAAAATAAGGCTCGTATATTTTCATAGTGGATTAATTGGTTTTAAAAATAACTTGTTCCATTGTCTTTCGCCTGTTAGATCTTTTTACTACGTTGACGAATTTAAATAAAAACTAAAATCATATTTTTTAAACTTTAAACAATATTATCTCTCATTAACCGGCGTTTTTTATTTTTAAACCATCTCATTCATATTTTAAAAAATTGCATAAATTTACTTATCATTCTTCAGAGTCATTCTGCTTTTATAACGTTTTAGCGCAGATTTAGACTAAATAAAAATTCTCTAAATGCGTTAATATATCAAACATTCCCTTTAAAAATTAAATTTCCAATTCAAGACAATGAATAGCTAGGCTTTCAACAGACATTTCTGATAGATTATTTTCTTTAAACCATTTTCTAATATGTTTCTTTATTGCAAACACGGAATTAACATACAAATAAGGATATGAGCTGAAGGCATCAAGATTATCAGAGATATTTAGTATAATATTTGCTGCTATTTTTCCTAATAAGAAATTAAACGCTTTAGGCTTATTATTTTTTATATATCTTGAAACATGTCCATTACTGAATAAAATAAATGAGTTTTTTAAGAATTCTTTGGAAAAATTTGCACAAGCTTCATTGCTCATATCAGATGAAAACTCATATTTATCTCTCAAAGAGTGATCTACTCTAAAGTACAACTCAAAAAGATTTGTATAAGGCTGTTCAGATGATGATAAATTCGATTGTGATAATTTTTTTATGTAATTCTCATTCAATTTGTCAAGTGAGGAGAAGTAACCAGGTTCTAGTAATCCTTGTAAATAAAATTCGTTAAACTTAAAGTAGAAAGACATTGTCGCAATCCTTACTCTCTCTTCAATAATGGACAAGCTGCAATGAAATTTCTGATCGATATTCTTTCTATACAATTTATTGTATTTACAGATGATCCTATCATCTTTTTCTTCAACTAAAACCGCTTGATGCAAAATATTTTTTTCTTCTAAAATTTTTTTGATATGCAAATTTTGTCCAATCAAATACGTCTCAAAAAATAATCTTGAATTACATGATGCAAAAATATCACCACAAAAATTATAAAATAGTTCTTATAGAGTAATTTTAAATTCGTCATTATGTTTTAATTGAGAATATTAAAAAAAATGACAGCGTATTAATAAAGTTTCCTATAGGTAGCTTATATCCAAATGGTGGTCTAGATAGAGATTTGTGATTTAAGGTTTCCTCACTTGTATTACACTTGAAATTATTAAAATTTTCTTTATCTACGGAAAAGAAGAGTTCCACTTCTGATAAATCTATACCTTCTAGAGTTGATATATCACTTTTTGTGCAAATAATAGAACTAAGATAAAACATATACTTAAGCAGATTAAAATGTATCATATTGTTTAATGGGCTGAAAACATTTTTTCTATTTTTAAAATTAAATTAACTAAATTTATCTAATCGAATATATGGATGTGTTTAAAAAAACATTTTCCTGAAACTTCATACTAAATATACTAATTTTTTAATTAATATTTTCAACGTAGCTTCATAATTCCAATTGAGGCAATTAATCAGAATAAAAAGGAATATTTCGTTACTTATTTCTAAATAAGATAATTTTAGAATCCAAACAGATCAAATTTATTTGAACCAAACAAATATTTGACAGGTTAAATTAAAAACTGTTAAAATCTTTCAATGTCTGCAAACATTGATTGAATACACAACATGTCCAGTGAAAAAAAAAACAAGGATGCAATAAACAATTAAAGGAATTTAAAATATTCTAAGCTAAGTTGCTATATTTGTGACAAAGTTTTGTATAATCGATTCTCAAAAAGTTAATATTACACAAGAACTGTTGTCTGTAAAGTTGTAATCTTTATTACACTGTTTTAGATAAATAGAATTATCTTACAGTTTTGCATGCTACAAGATCACTTTCAAACTATCATAAGAGTTTAAACAATATCAGAATTGCATCAATAAGCAAACTTGTATTACAGCTCTCCAATTACATTACTTGTTCATCCAATTACAATCGGCCAATAAATTATTTTAAACAACACAGATATTTAATCATTGGTTCGTACTTTACAAATAAAAAAAATAATCATGATACAAAGAATACAACCACCTAAAACTACAGCAGTAGCGCCAAAAAGAGAAGAATCTTCACTATCATCTGATTTTGTTGCAGTAGTATTATTTCTATGCAGGTTGTATGATTTACTATCAATAATTTTGTTGAATGATGAAATACCAGACATTGTATCTATTCTCAAAATATCTTGCAGTTTTTTGTGCAAATCTTTAATTTTTTTCATATATTTTTGTTTGCCTGTTTCATTTTTTAGTTTATACGCCAATTTTAAAGTCTGCAGATTATCCATGATTCTTGCCAATAGTTTTTTCTTAAAATAATCTATTTGTGAAAATATAAGAAAATCGGTTTTATCAACATGATAGTGTGAGAGATATTCTTTCATCTCTTTAGAGATTATTTTATCAGCAAAAAAATCTTCTAATGGTTTATGATACGGGCTGTCCAGTTTCAAATATTTACTAATCAATAGGAATTAATTAAAATTTCATCACATTGCTCTAAAACAATGTCGGGCAACCTTTTTGGAGCCGCGGCGCACTATCGGTCATTTTTTGATTTTGCGGCGCCCCATATTTGTAATTTTTTACTTCGCGGCGCACCTGTGGAATTTTATTTAAAATTACTCATAGAAATACTAAAGAATAAGCAATGATTATGACTAAATTGTGTCTTTTTCAACGACATTTGAAAGTTTTAAAGAAAGACATATGCTTTAACTTCTTTTTAAAGTAAAATTATCACGTTTAATCAGTTTTTTTTTATTTCGCAATAATGTTCGCGGCGCCCCAAACTCCCTTTACGGCGCCCTAGTGCGCCGCGGCGCACCATTTGCCCGACACTGCTCTAAAATATCGCAATATTCAATCAATGCAGAAGAATAGTTATCAACAAAAAGATCAACTTTTTTTATGTCACAGTCTAGAGATATTTGTGTATTCGGCTTATTTGTATTTTTTATTTCGCTTACAAATTCATTAACATCATTTAACATCTTAAAGAAGCTATCAAATCTATCTTTAATCGAATATGGTTCATCTTTTTTTAATTCTTCGCAGAAATTTGTTATCTTATGCTTAAAGTTGTTAAGATAATGAAAAACATTTTTTTTATTAGACCAATAACTTTCAAGTTTACTGTTTATTTCATTTATCAGTGCTTCAACTAAATTATTTACATTGTCAATGTTTTTTATAAAATTGTCGTAAGATTTAACATGTTCTAATTTGTTTACAACAGGAATTCTCAAAGAAGCTATGCTTTTAATAAAAGAATTTGTCATTTTAAGCAAAGCTATTTCTACTTCTCCTACCTTTATCATCTCCTTATCATCATTTTCTGCTAACATATTTCTATACTTTCCTGAAAATTCTCTTATACCCTTTATAAAGGCATCGAATCTTTCCATGAGAATTAAATAACACGACTTAACAGAATCTAACAAATTTGTATAACTAATACTATTTTTAACAGATTCAATATCTTCTTCATGACTGCTAATAAAATATTCATGTCTCGATTTAAATCTTGACTCGATATTCAATTGTTTGTCGTCAATGTCATAAAATATGGGATTTTCAAATTCTCCATTATTTTCAGTTACATCAAATCGAAAAATCTTTTCTCCTTTGGAAGAAAGGCATTTTAATTGTAGTAGTTTTTCTTCGTTTGAATTCCATGACATATCACATTCGAAGAAATAAAACTGTGGCTTTGGAAAATATTTGTCCCAAATAAACATTCCCATTTTCTCATTTTCAATTTCATCATATTTCAATGACAATCCAAAGGCCTCGCTTCCATCCAAATACGATATTTTATTAATGTCTCTATCTAATATTAGATTAATTCTTTTTAAACTTGGATTTTTGAAAGTTACAATGTTGCTAAAATAACAAATAAACAAGAACAACTTCATTGGGGTCAAAATTTAAAACAGAATTATTGAAGAAAAAGGGACAATACAAAAGAAGTAAATGAATGGAAATAAACGTATGATGATTTAAAAGTTTCTCTTTAATTATTATCACCTGCTTTTATAGAATGCTCTCTTTGAGTAGTGTATAGCAGTAACTTTAACGTATTCAGTTTTGAAATTTAACAACATAAAAACAAGAGGAATAAAAATTAATCTTTAATACATCCAGAGATGGCAATTAAGAATGAGATGCTTTTTTTTGTAATCAAAGAAATGATAACAGGTGATACAAGAATATTTTCTGATAGAAATTTGACATTTTAGTTGATTTATTTTTTTGTAATTGTTAGATAAACTTTTATAAACTAACTTACTATAGACAAAAATTGAATTTAAGATAAGATTTTCTGTTAAGCTTAATTAATGAAAAAAAAACACGATGAAATATCTTCCGAATTCTCCACAAATACAACAATAAAACATTTTATTAGCATTTGTTAAAAAGATTATTTTGATTGACTACGCAAACGAATTATTTTCACGAATAATATGTGTAAAGCAAACTGCTTAAATTCAAAAAGTAAAAAAATCTTATTTTACTGATACTAAGCATGTTTTTGTTATCTGTAATCTTTTAGGTTGTAAATTAACAACTTTAATTGGGTAAAATTTTGGCTTGACAAATTTACATCTCTGTTAAATTTTGCAGCTATTTTCTACGAAATTTTCATATGGTTCTTTTAAACGTTGATTTGGCTAAAAACAAGTATATTCTTTCATAGGATCAAATCTCATATCATTCTTCTCAGGTTTATAAATTAAAGCCATATATTATAGGTCACATCACACGTCTGTTTATATTTGGCAAACATTTCTTTTAGATGTCTAAATTTTCCATACAATAAAAAAGTCATGGAATATTATGATAAGGATTTTAATAGTTCCTAAAAGCCATCTTCGCCTTAAAACACTAAAAATTAACTACTCTATAAAAATCCATGCATATCGAAAAACTTTTTTAACATAAAGACGTAATTGCTTTGCATTTATTTTCGAAGAAATTTAATTACCATACTAGAACTAGTTTTTAATACATCCCTTAATAGCATTTCTAACTGTTTCACTAAAGTTTTAACATTACAAATGCATATTTTTTGACTCAAAAGTCTTTTAAATTTATTCAAAATGCCTTTCTATTTTTATTATTGGATTTCCATGTAAAAAAGCAAAAAAAAATCGTAAAAATGGTTCTTTTAACTCTAGAATCCGTTAATTGGTTAAGTTTTACAGCATTGTAATTTTTAAAAAAACTGTTTAAAAAGAGACCATATGGATGTTTTATATGGTTTTAATATTTTTTTGAGTAATATACACACTTTTACTCAGTCCAAAGTCTATATCTGGTCTCAATTCCCGTGTTTAATAATTTAATTAAATTAAATGTATTTTTGCGGACAAATATACCCATTGTTAAAATCGAAAGAAAACTTTTATTTTACCATTATTTAGCCTGTGTCTAGTCATAAGTCTAAAAATATCAAAGTATTTAATTCAGCAGAATGAAAGTCATGGGATTCCATGCTGGTTTAAGCTGGTAAAAACAAATTATGAAATTTAAAAAAAGAGCAGATGTTGTTTATCATGAAAGAGTAAGCATGCAAAGTGTCATGTAATGACAGTATTAGAAAGGCTAAGACTTTTTAATACTCCTCTTTTATAGGTGCCTGTCTGTTACAATCAGTGTTTTATAAGGAGGGATCATATCTGGAGTGAAACGTAGGATTTCAGATCCCCCTTTAAAACTATAAAAGGCGCTGTTATGCTTAAAATATGAAGAAATTAAACAAGTTTACTTAATCGTCTATGTCTACCTCTGTACATAACACAAAGTATGATAATGCAACCTTTGTTTTAAACTTTTAAAAATAAATCTTCTAAATATAAGCAATATATTTTAATAATTTTTTTCTTGTAATACTTAATTAAAACTATTTTTTTTCTATTTTAAAAACCTGAGACTTCACATGACCAATGTGCAATATTTTTTTTGAATGCGGTACGTGTCCTTCTCCAGATTTGTAAATCACTTCTATTTTATCTATTTTTTGCTTTTTAATTCTTTCATATGGGAACGCGTATATTGACCTAGAATAATACCTAAATAAAAAATAATCAATATTCTCTATGAGAATTACTTCATAACCCTCAATATTATAGGCGTTGATTCTTTTTATATCAGACTCTTCTAATATCGTAAACGCTTTAACAATAAAACTTTCGTCTTTACAATCTATAAGTGGTGAATTGTAATTAAGGCAATGACAATGATATTTATCATGATCTATGTTTACATTTAAAATGCTTTCCATTAAGTTATTGTAATCACATACAATCTTTTCAAGAGTTAAAACATTGCACTTCGTTTTAATATCATATGCTTGAGAATAAAATTTAGATATGTTCCTTGGTCTGGCACTATCATTCTCGATATATTTAAATAATTCATTTGCAGCAATAAATCTCAGGTTATCTCTAATTTCATATGCTAAATCCATGTCGTACTTTCTATCTTCAAACCAATTAGGTCTTTCCTGCAATTTAACAAACAATCTATGAAGCATACTGTAAGTATTATTGATAAACCGATCAATATCAAATTTTGATACTATAGGAATCAAAAGATTATCATTCATCCAATCAAGAAGAAAAACATTTACTTTACGTTTAAATGTTAAATATAGCTTTTCATAATTTTTTTCATTATCAAAATTTTTAAAATCTTTCTCGAATTTTTGATATAAATGCTCTATAACATAAGACTTCTTTACAGTTTTACCTTTAATGTCCGAATCACTGTTATTGTTTTTGACTATTTTCAAGAAATTTGAAGGGTTGAGGAAAGATTTGAGTGCTTCAAAACACTCTAAATGTGTTGAAAAATACAAAGGCTTAAAATCTGCATGTTTTTTGAAAAAGTTTGCATCTAAAAATTTATGTTTGTCAATAAGTTCTAAATACTTTAAACAATAATTAGAAAGAATATCTTTTATGTTTTGAACTTTCACTTGATCTCCTTTACTTCTCAGCTCTATAATATCCATTGATGTTTGATTTAAAGCTTTTATTAATTTGAAGCAAAGTTTTAAATTAACTTTTTTTTCATTAAAATTGAATTCTAGTATAAAATAGCTCTGTTTATGTTTATATTTTATAGCTTCAAGTATTTTTTGAGAAATTTTATCATCTAATGAAATATAAAAAATTTTTGTTTCTTGTACATAACGTATTTTATGATCTGCATTCATTTTTAAATCAATAATTTGGCAATCATTTTCGATATGAAAGATAGTAATTTTAGATGATGACATTGGATTTGTAAAGATTTCTATGTTATCCTCACGTGGTGAGATTTTGCATTTAAGAAGAAAAATCTCATCAGTAAATTTAAAGGACAATGCTGTCTGAATCAAAAGAGCTTTTATAAGATTCATTATAAGGGTATCGGTTAAATTTGTTTTTAAATTAAATTTTTATCTAAAAACACATCATCATGAAATAAAGGACAGCACAGACGCTTCTTTTTTCTTCTCTGGATGCAAAATTGAATAAAAAAAAAGAAAAGACATGTTCAAAATGAAAATTTTTAGACAATGAAGATTTATACCAGCAATATTGGACGTATTTTTTATTTTTATTGTGTCTACAGAAATTAAAAAAATCAGAATTTAAAATTTCATTGATGGTGATGATAAAGGAGACAAATTAAACGAACAAGAAGAGTAGAGAAGACTAAGTAAAGTGTAAAAACGATAGATAAGATTTAGAAGAAAAAAACATTGCTACCATTACTTTATCGAACTTCTTTGTGGTATCTTCCACTTTTTATTGCAGTCAACTCTCGAATAACGCGATTTTACGTTTAAAACACAGACAAAAGGGAGTGTAATATCGTATACGACAGTGATGGCAGAGTAAAATGGGTCAGTGGGTCATTTTATCAAAATTTTAAGTGTCAAAACATCCAAGTGGGTCAATCAGCAAATTATAAAATGCAAAAAAAAAATTTTTTATGCCATAATACCCAAACAACGATATTTTACGAAAACGAATTACATTTGTTGCATTGAAAATATGTATAACCTGTATTTAAATTAAATTATAGGTAATTTTATTAATCAAATTGGTCAGAGTCAAAATTTTTTAAAATAAAAAAAAAATTCAAGTGGGTCACTAAAAAATGCCAAGTGGGTCAATAGTGACCCGCGGGTCAGCTGTTTGCCATCACTGGTATACGACATTCGCGTCATAGCTGTATGTATTGACAATATTAAAAGGACCAATGATTTAGAATACTCCTCCTTTTAGGTGTAATTCTGGTACAACCAGTGTTTTAAAGGAGGGATCATATCAATAGTGAATCTTAGAATTTCAGATCCCACTTTAAAACCATAAAAGACAAACATGCGCCTAAATAGTGTGAAAAAATTTAATAAGTTTACTAAATCGTTTACCTTTGTACATAACACATAACAAAAGTCTTCAAATTATTTTAAAACGTGCAACATATAAGTAACATAACGCAAATGAGATTAGTAAGATTTTAAAAAAAAAAAGTGCTAAAAATGAAACTTGCCAAGCCTTGTTAGAAAAATT
>KB908910.1:302021-315991 GCA_000383075.1 Nosema bombycis CQ1 | reverse complement strand
ACCGAGGCTCCCCTAACAAAATTTTGTTGACCCCCCCTATATACTTCTTCGAACATCTAAAGTTTATCTTTTACAGCTTAATATAAAATAAAGTCGATCTTTATGAAACATAAATTTTATTTGTCCCTCCTTTAACGAGATTATAAAGGAAATAAATCGATAGAAAAACAAATTAAACAATTTAGTATAGTCAGATCACCTTTATAGAAGCTAAGGAAATTCTGGTTAATAATCTATCTGATAATAATAAATTAAATAGGCTAAAAAACCAGAAGAGGATAACTCTAGAAATGGCAATTTTAAAAATAAGAAGAAAGATCTAAAAATTAAATAACAAACTAGGATATAAGAGAGAAAAATGTAAAGCTGCTTCATAATATAAAACGTTTTAAATTATATTATATCCATTTTATAGCCATTTTATAACTATTTTTTAATTTTAGATTTTATAAATTTTTAACTCACGAAAATTTAATACAGAAAACACTAAAAAATTCCTATAAATCAGAGCTTACACCATAGTTACGTCTTTTATAAAAGTTTTTAGGAAAATCAGAAGAGAGGAGAGTTGACTTTTTTAAAAAAATAAATTTAATTTCTTTTGAGGGAAGGTCATGTATTTAAACATTATTAGATGTCTAAGATAAAACAATTTAAAGCAAAGCATTTCTTTCTTTTCCTCTCTCTATATTAATTTTACCTTTTCTTTTTTTAAAAAAAAATTTTGAAACGTATTAGGATAAGAAAAAAGAATCAGGCACGTCTGTAAAAAAACTCTTTGTTTAGTTACTAATAATAACAAACATACTTTGTTTTGAGAAAAATCTGAACAGAGGGGGGTCGAGTTTTTTTTTTGTTTTTTTTAAAATCAATAATTTCTTCAACTAAAAGGTAAAACGGCACCAAAGGCTTTAATAAATACGTAAATTGCTCAAATGATTTTTAATCCATTCAAATCGTTTATTTTACGCTGTTTTTAAGCTTTTTTCGGCTTTTTAATTTTTTGGTACCCCTCTTCTACCTTCCGTGATTTTTCGGGGTTTTGTTTTTGGCCTTTATTTTCGGGTTTTTGTTTTTGGCCTTTATTTAATGATAGTTACGAGAAATACAGGAGAAATATTTTATTTTTATTGTGATATATACACGCTTATAATATGAAGTACTAAATTCTTAAATCATCATTACACCCCATTCTTTGTTTACTTATGTTTTTCTTTCATTTCTACACGTTTATCATAAAAATATTTCTTTTCTTCTCCTTCTGTTTGATAATTTTTCAAAACAAAAAAAATTAATTAAAATATATTTTTTAAAGCCCACAGAATCTGGAATAATTGATGAAAGCTAGCATAGGATCATTGTACGAAAGCTGGATTGGGATTTGTAATAGGAGTCTGCAGTGGTATCTTTAAGAAATAACTCAATTGAAATAAGTAAGAGATAACTCAATTGAAATCATTCTACCTAAGCTGGACCTGGATCATTCTACCTGAGCGGGATTGGGATCACTTAAAGATAACTCAATTAGGATCACTTAAACGACCCGTAAATTGGGATCACTTAAACTTTTTGTGAACTTGAATTACTTAACAACTCGTGAATTGGGATTTGATTTGGATTTAGATTAATTTTATAAATGAAGTACAGAGATAGTATTATTTAAAATACTTATGAATTTAAATTAAAAATGAACATTTAAAATATTTACGCTTATATACTTTATAAATTCGTTTTTTTAAAACTTTGTTTACTTTTTTCTCTATTTCAAATATTTCTTTTTCTTCCTCCTTTGGCTCGATAACAAATTTTTAATTAAAAAAATATTTTTTAAACCCCACATACTATAATTGGATTCATAAAGAATTAATACTGGCTTAATTAAAGGATCTGCTTTGGGGATTAAGAATGAATGCTATATTAAGTAAAGGATCTTCTTTGGGGATTAATAATGAATACAGGATTAAGTAAAGGATCTGCTTTGGAGATTAAGAAAGAATACTGGTGTTGTTTAATATTATACTACTGGTGAGTTAGTAGATAATAGCATTGCATTATTCTCATTCAATCATTCCTCATTGTTTATTTTACTTGTTTTAAAAATTATTTCTTTCTCTTCAATTAAATTAAAAAATATTTTTTAAAAACCCCAAACAATTGGATTCATAAAGACTGGAGAGGATATAGTCATGTAGTAGTAGGAATTAAAAAGAAATATTACCATAAGAAATACTTGTAAATGTGATGATGATAAATATTAAATAAGCATTGTTGATTTTAATTATTTTGTTAGCTTCCTATTCTCGGTCGATAATACCTTCTCATACAATTAGATTGTTTAGGATTGGTGAATTAGATAAACAACTTATCTTAAGTAAAATAGAATTTTAATATACTTTAAATGTTATAAGTGGGTAACAAACGCGTATTTAAAAAAAAATTTAATCATTTTATCACGAACATGGGTTATTAAGGTAGGAGAGTTAAATATTGAACTGATTACATTTCTAGTCCCAAATTTGTAAAAACGTAAATAAAACGAATTGGAGCCTTTTTAGGGCGCCTTATTTTTAATTTAATTCATAAAAAATCATTTTTAACTACACTTAGTGAAATAAGATTGCTTAAAAATACATACATTTAAATAAAATCCTTAATTAAAGTACTTTAATTTAATATTTTTCTCCAGTGTTTACTTTTATATCCTTAATATCTTTAAATATTTGTCCGTGTTATGAACGAGAGTTGAGGTAGAAAAGTTGGTGAAATGACGATGATCTTAAAGGTAGGAAAATAGAGAGCTATAGATTCCGAGAGTAAGTTATTTTGATATAACATTTCCTTTACCAGTACTTAAGCTTTTAATCGTTATCTCCATTGCTGTAAAAGCATTGGTAATTCCCTTTAATTTTTTTTCCTTTCCTGGATTTACGTAAGTGTGATATGCTCTACTTTTACTGGGATTAACTTCGGTTGGATTAATGGTACGCTTTGCCATTCTAAAACACTAATAATTATTTAAAAGGCTTCGAGGGTTCAAGCTTCCTTTTTTTTCTTAAAAAAACAAAAGTATTTCCTTTAAAATTTGGGCTTTTTAATTTAATTTTCTTTACTTTTGAGTTTTTTAATTTAAATATTCTATATTTTTGGGACTTTTAATTTAAATATTCTGTATTTTTAAGTTTTAATTTAATTTTCTTTATTTTGGGACTTTTTAATTTTAATATTCTGTATTTTGGGCTTTTTAATTAAATTTTCTTTATTTTTAAGTTTTTTAATTTAAATATTCTATATTTTTGGGACTTTTAATTTGAATATTCTGTATTTTGGAACTTTTTAATTTAAATTAACTATAATTTTGGGGTTTTTTAATTAAATTTTAGTTGAGATTTCAATTTTTAATTTAAATATTCTGTATTTTGGGACTTTTTAATTTAAATATTCTGTATTTTGAGACTTTTTAATTAAAACCTCTCTTCAATTTGAACTTTTAAAATTATCTTTAAGCCTTTATATTTAATGTGGAGGGTTATACGGACCCCCGGGTTATACGACCCCCTCCCGGTTTAATCGACCCCCCTGGGTTAAACACCCCCTAGGTAAAACTAGGCTTAAAAAGATTTTTTAGGGAATTCTAAACGGTTATAAACAGACATTTCCTGAAATAAAACTATAATCTTACTTCATCCTGGTGTATTTCACGCAAAAAAGGGTCTAGGAAGAGCAGGGGGGTGGAATAACCCAGGGGGTCGTATAACCCTCCACATTTAATAATACTAGCTACCTTTACCTATAATAAAAATAATATTTACTATTTATTGTCTCTGGCAGTGTTTACAAGGGGATAACTTAGATGATTCACTAATTATAAATACCAACTTAACCCATTCTTATATACCTTTAACCCCAAACATATTTATTTTACCAAGCCCTACCTATAACCTCTTCTTACAAAAATGTAAGGGTCAAATAATTTTTTAATGAACAAATAAATTTTTACCTACTTTCATTAAGACTCGAACAGTCATGCCCCTCTCTAAATTGTTTTAATTTAACTATCGAAACAAAATTATTAACTTTTAAAATTAAATCTATCGAGCCGTTAAACAGATAGTCAAAATTTTAATTTAACTAATCCTCATTACGTTTCATGGAAATCTAAAAAATATGTATAGTATATAACTACAAACAAAGTGTAATTAAACATTATCAGATTCTCTAGACTGTGCTATATATAGTTTTTTCCATTTTTCTAAAAAACTAACATATTCGCTCTGTAGATTTAATTAAAAAAGGCACAGTACAATTTAAAAACCAATTTTAAACAAGTTTATGCAAGTGATTATGCGATTAGGCCCCTTAATCTCTATCATCTTTGTCCGTGCTTTGAACCCCTCCTTTATTTTTGAACCCCTCCAAATTTTTATATAATTAAATTTGTAGGAGCGTCTACATATATGACTCCCCGCAACAATATAGGTAAAGTTTTAAAAATTACTTCAAGGGACGAGTCACCTTCCCGTGAACAAGAAATGTTAATAAACTCTTCTTTAGCCATTCTTCCGTACTCTAAATCGATGAAATTGTTGATTCTTCAGGTGTACATACAAATTTTTTGGTTAACGACAAGCACCCGACATTCACCATTTTCCTGTTTGTGATTATTCCGTCTACGACAGTAAAAATTTGGATGAATCCGCCATTAATGGACAAAACTAGAGCGTTATGTCTTCCGTAAGAGAAAGCATCAAGTAAGCCACTTTTCATAAACAAGACCGAATTACAAAGATTTTCTTCCATAACGAATTTTAAAATTTGACTTCTTGTCTCCAAAGGCTCAAAAGTGTTTTCAGCCACGAAACAATACGAAGTGTCTTCTGGGATGTTGTTTTTCAAAATATTTAAATAATTCGGAAGATCGACAATTGTGCTATTTTGAACAGGAGAACTGTAATTATTTTTGATGTTGGCAGATGAACCAAATCGAGTAGGAGTTCCGTTATCTGAGTATCCAATTTTATAAGTTTCTGTGCCGATATCAACGACTACTGTGCTGGATTCGTTAGCTACGAACATTTAATTTGGGGCATTGAAAAAAATTGTGTTGAAACTTAAAATTGTGACGATTACGTTTGTATGTTGAACAATAATTTATCTGAGAATAACAGACAAAAAATCTTAGAAATGACAAAAAGTAATTACCTTTTTGCCTATATGGTGCAAACTAAAGAATAATTGGCAGTTTTATACACAATCCGTTTATAATTAGTGGCTGCAACAGGAAACCTTATTTGAATAAACAATTTAAACCATAATTTAAAGACTACAAGTGCATAAAGATTTTAATAGCCTCCAAGCCAATATTTTCTTCTTACATTATTTACTCCTATTGTTTTTTAAAAAATAAAACTTTTATTGGCAGTTAAGATAGTCAATATATGTTTTAAATTGATAACAGTAATTTGCTTTTCCATTTTATAATCTCAACTATCTAAAAGGAGACAATTGTTGACGAAGACATCAATAGACTTACTTGATAGTTTGGTTCTAAATTCAATCTTTGTATTATTTTGCAAAGATTGCTTGAGTATATTCCTTAACATTTTCAATGATTCCAAGTGTTCTTCAGGAAAATTCAAAAATATTGTAGCATTAGGTGTTAGGTTTTCATCCAGTGATTTTATTTTTAATCTTAAAATTATTTCAGCAACATGTCCGATTGGATCATCATTAGAACATTTTATGGCAAAAATGCTAGAATAATGGCCACAATTACTTCTCGAATCAACTGACAATAAACTTTTTTTAATTTCTATTAGAGAAATGATACTTGAAATTAACGTTCTTATAGTGCTAGATAAATCTTTACATAACTTGCATTGCTTTAGGAAAGATAATTTACTTTGCTTCACTTGTAAATTGCATCCACATGATTCCAAAGCGTTTATTTGAGCATAACGCCAATATAGTTCCATTATCAGAGTTTCTATTTCTATATCCAAATAACAGTCATGAAAATTCATAGAAAACTCTTCAAGTGATTTCAAATGACAATTGTTAAGGTTACTCGGGGTTATTAGTATTCTGCCATTTTCCTCTTTTACTGTAACCATATTTGGACACTTCCCTTCCAAAATGTTCTCTATGAAACTATCTAGTTGTGATAAATGTTCTTTGAATGTTTTGGGATCGTACACATATGACTCCCTTAAATAATTTTTTAAGAAAAAAATTTTAGAGTGGTGACAAACGAACTGATTTTCAACGATTTTTTTAAATTCATCATTATTTTTCATTTCAACATATTGAAAAAACAAACAAAAAACATAAATAAAATTTGAATTTGGGCCGTTATGATAAATTCGTGGTTTTTTTGGTACTTCCGAAGTTAAGTACAAATCATTAATGCCACATTTGAAATTTGTGAAATTATCTTTGTCGAATGAAAAGGACATTAATCCATCATTTGCTCTTAGGGGGTCAACCTCATCGATATAAATTATTGTGTTTTCTTCGTTTAAATTGACATTTTCTAGCAAGATCGAATTCTTGGAGACATTGTTCGAACATTCAATAATGTATAAGAAACAACTTATAAGACATAAATTATTTATACTTTTCATGGGCGAATTAAAATATTTTTATTTTAAAAAAAATCTTTAGAAGAAAAACATGTATCTATTGGATTAAAATTTATTTAGAAACGCTATTTTGCTCTTAATAGCATTTTTGATGTGATTATAAGAATGATCTATGAATTAAAATTATAGGAAAATCGACGTGTTGACGTTAACCTGAAGCAGTGGTGCTATGTAACTTTTTATTACGCTTGCGTCCATCAGTACCATCACCCGTCTTCCTCTTATTCTTTTAAAAGAGGTCACAAAACTGTTAGATATTCGTGGTTACGACTGTTTCATATTTGATATCTAATGACAGCCGCCGTCATCAACATTAATAATTCATAAGTTATATTAAAAATTCATATAATTTACAAGACAAAAATTGCCAAACGTACTTTTTCCCAACTCTTTAATCAGGTAAAACATTAAAACTAAACATTTTTATTAATCATTGATACATCTGAGTTTATTAATTCTATAAATTTTCTAAACAAGCAGAAAATGCAATTAAGTTCATTAAAAGAAGAGTCGATTAATTTTTTGTATCTTTGATATGTAATATTGTAATGTTTGATAAACATAAGGTATTGATATGTGAGTATCAGAAGGACAACTCTGAAATGTTCCATATTATTATTTGTTAGTGGAGGATGTAAGGATCTACTGTAAAAAGGGGTGTCCTGAAAATTTTTATTTTTTACCCCTGTTTTTGAAAAATTGAATGTTGAGAAGAGAAATTTTTTTTTTTGGCATTAGAAACAGAAAATAAACTTTAAAAACATTAAATTAAAAATTTTGGATGAATTTATGTCTTTTTGTATCCACAGAATTCCCTCCTTCGAGCTACAATAAAATTTCATTTTTCTTTCGTTCAAGAAATAAATTTTTTAAGAAAAAAATAAAAAAAAAATATTTTATGAAAAATTGAAATAGAAGCCAAAGACGTTTTAATTATATTAGATTGTGTTATTTGCAACATATGCTCTTTAAATTTCCTCTTTTATACAGAAAAAATAGTTTCTTTTTGTAATTACTCAGCGGTTTTGACTTTTTTCACGACCCCCTTTTAATACAGTAGATCCTTACATCGGCCTTTGTTAGTTTATAAACGTATCTCATAATGAGGTAGTTAAACGCATTAACTTACTTCTCTGTAATAAGTATGGATTAAAATCGACTAAAAAACTTAGAAACCACTCAGTACAAGAAATAATTTCTAATAAATATGTTAAGATTAGAGTAGACACTTTTGTCAAAACCGACATCAAAATAAAACACAATCGACCAGACCATGTTGTCATTGTCAAGAGAAAGAAAGAGATACTAATAGTGGAGGTCGGAATAACATCTGCTGAAAATCTCCAACAAGTCGAAACAGAAAAGTTTAGGAAGTATGACATACTAGCAAATGAACTTGCACAGACATATAAATTTAAATCAATAATAATCCCGTATGTGCTAACTTGGGATGGTGTGGTGACTAGATACCACGATAAATACAGAAGGAGCCTTGAAATCTCCAACAGAATCGAGGCATATATTCAGTCTTTGGTCTTGAAAAAGACTCTTGAAAGTATCTCCCTTGACTTCAGAAGAAGTGGAGATCTTGAAGAATTCATGAGCAAAGAGGAAGAAGTTTGCCGTGCATTGGCCCTAGAGGAGATTAGAGAGTCGGTAATCCCTACTGTAATCATATAAAGGTTATCAATAAGATTAGCTTCAAAATTTAAATATTTATTACTTTTTGCACTGAATTGGTCAGATATCAAATTTTATTGAATAAAAAAAAATTCAAGTGGGTCACTGAAAAATTCCAAGTAAGTCAATGGTGACCCGCGGGTCGGGGGTTTGTCATCACTGTGGTAAACCACAGTATAAAAAAGTCCTGTAAATCTAGTGTTTAATAAAAAAGAATTTTTAAAAGAAAACGAAAATAAGAAAATATAGTGAGGTGTAAAATAGCACAAGATCTTAAAGTTTTTTTTGTATAAAATTTAAGTTTTAGAACAAAGTTAAGTTAACAATATAAAAAAAATTAAATAAACAATTCGAATCATCCCACATAAAAAAAAAACAAAAGTTTATTTTGTTTTTTTTTTAACAAAATTACCTTTACCAAATTTCGTATAAGTCTGCTTCGTAACACCCAACAATATAAACTGCACCACATTCATGTGAGTAAGGACATTTTAACGACTTAGGATACTTGGTATAGCGTTTTTTTAAAAATTTAGCAAGCCTTTCAGATCTTAATTGGTGTCCACAGCTGAACAGAAATAACTTATCCTTAATCGGCTTAATTTCATTTTCATTGAGGAGTTTAATTTTATCAGCCAAAGCTTTCTCCTTCATATCTCTATAAAACTTAATTTGCTTTTCTGCAAAAGTTATTTTTTCTTCAATTCTCTCCAAATGTTTTAAGTGGTGTCCAGAGTTTAACTTATACTTAATCGGCCTAATTTCATTTTCATTAAGGAGTTTTATTTTATCAGCCAAAGCTTGCTTCTTTGTATCTAACCAATCCTTAAGTTTAGTTTCTGCATAATTTATTTCCTCTTCAATTCTCCTCAAATGTCTATTAACTACTCTCTGCTTATTATCAAGATAATCGGATTTCAAGGTAGAAAAACATTCACCAAAACCAAATAATATATGGATAATTTTAAAATTTGAAAGATCTTGTATTTCCTGCTTCATCAAAAAATCTTCAATTGCTTCATTAGAAGCTTTTTTAGACAATGACCACTTAATTTGGTACTCGTTATTTTCTTTCATGATGATCTCGTATTTCGTATTTCTTTTTTTAATCTCTGAATAAAAATGAAAAAGCATTGCCAATACTTTTGTCGTAGTTTTATTGCATACAAACGTTTTTCCAAAAAAAATTTTTAAATCAATTTCAATTAAATCATATAGAAAGCTATAGCATATTTTTAGGCATTGCCTCATATTTTCAGGGCAAACTAATTTGTTTTTTTCTCTAATAAAAAGATACATATCACTACCAACACACCTTCTACTTTTTTTTAACCCTAATACATTAGCTTCTACATATGAATTCGTATTATTGTCAACTGGTAAGATGTCTTCGATCATTTTATCTGATAATTCAATAAAATTAACTGTAGAAGAAAGATTTTGATCTATAATTTTAGGTTTAAATTTACGGCAATGATCGCTGTTTTTCCATTCTTCATAATTCTCCAATGTATTTTTAGAATCAAGAATAAGTCCAACTTGTATTATAGTCGATTCTAAATTGCAATAAATACGATCAAACTCTTTATGCAGAATCTCTTTAAGAAATTTTTCATTGTAAAATGTGTCATCTTTTAATTTCAGATCATTATTTATAAGAACAATGTATTGAACGGATTCGATTATATTAAACGTTTCGTAATAAGGATAACTAATTTTATCAATGATCAAAAAAGCCTTCAGTATCAACGTTTTTAATACATCAATCTTGTCGGCATGGATACTAATAAGGACATCTCTGATTTTACTTATAATCCCTTTAAATAAATCATAAAAGTACAAATCATTCCTTTGAGTATTTCATCCAGCTATCAACATTTCTCGTCCTGTAACGCGTCAATAAATTTAATTAAGATCGGATCCTCAACACAATCATTTTTTGGCAATGAGGAAGCTTGAACAGAAAATAACACTAAAATAATGCTGAACATATGGGGGTACATAAAAATTAAGTTTTTATAGTTTGGTAAACGCTGTCAAAAATATCAATTAATTTTTTATCGTCAAAAAAAAATTAGAAAGATTAAATGTTTAAAAATGAAACTAATTTGTTTATTTTTAGATTTATCATAAGGTGTCACTTATATCATCTGTAAGCGAAATTGATTTTAAAATTAAAAAAAAAACATTTTGGGTTTATTGACGTGATGATTCGTTAGTCTTATTTTAATTAAGACGTTTATCTTTTTGCCAAGAGTTTAAAGGACATCTTCCGAAATGATCATACATTTATCAAATGTCTCAATCCTGCCTATTTATACTCTTTTTGTCTGCTCAAAAGTGATCTAGAACAGGGGTCGGCAACGCGGCGCCCGCGGGCGCACCTGCGCCCTTTTTCAAATTTTGGTGCGCCCGCCTGGCACTTTGCTAGCAAGAAAAAGTTAAAAAAACCTCGGAAAAAAAAATTTTCAGTCAAGTTTTTTTATAAATTAAAAAGTAATATGCATTAAAAATAAGTTTTACAAAACAAACTTGCATGAAAGGAAGTTGCAATCCTTTTAAAATGTATTAATGCTTCGACATTTTTTTTACTTGAGCAATGATGCGCCCGCCATATTTTTTATTCTCTAAATTTCACTCTTCGCACAAAAAAGGTTGCCGACCCCTGATCTAGAATATCGAGATAAAACTGAACTTAAACATCATTTTTACATAAAAGATCGTCTTATAAGTTTTAAAAGGCTGTTTAAATAATGAAAGTTTCGTAGGGCAGATGCACCTTAAATAATTGTGTCCCCTTAAAATTGAAAATATTTCTTTAGATAAGATACTTGTAAATTTAAAAGTTTTTCGGGTATAGGGCAAACTTTTTTTAAGGCTTGTAATGAAATGTTCTTCTCTTCATCTTCTATATCAGTGTCGGGCAACCCTTTTAGAGCTGCGGCGCACTATCGGTTATTTTTTTACTTCGTGGCGCCCCATTTTTGCAATTTATACTTCGCGGCGCACCTGCTGAAGTTTATTAAAAATTTCTCATAGAAATACCAAAGAATAAGCAATAATTATGCCTTAAATTGTGTCTTTTTCAACAACATTTGAAAGTTTAAAGAAAAATATAAACTCTAACTTCTTTTTAATTAAAAATCATTGCTTTTAATCAGTTTTTTATTTCGCAATAATGTTTTCGGCGCCCCAAAACCTCAGTACAGCGCCTAGTGCGCCGCGGCGCACCATTTGCCCGACACTGATGTATAAGAAACAATTTATAAGACAAAAATTATTTATACTTTTCATGGGTGAATCAAAATATTTTAATTTTTTTGTAAAATCCTTAGAATAAAACATGTAAGATTAAATTGGAACTAAGCATTTATTATAGAAAACTCAGGGTATAAACTTTTAATTAGGCATACATTTTTCCTCTTTATTTATTTTCCTAGCAGGGCATATGGGAAAGTCTATCAGTTTGCAACTTTGGATCCTTGATTTCTAACTTTAGTTTTTCCTTAAGAGTTTCAGTAGAGTTCTCTCCTCTTATGGCCTCCATAAAAAAGCTCACGAGAGTCATCTTTAAGACCCTGGTTTGGATGTACGCCTCGACACGATTATCAAGACCAAGCTCCCTTTATAAATATTATGAAAATTTGTCACAATCCCATCCCAATTCATCACGTACGGTATAATTTTTGTTTTATATTTGTGTATCGCACCAACATGGTCAGCAAGCAAGTCATACTTATGCATTTTCTCGACTTCTACTGCACGAAGATTGTCAAAGCAAGTAATTCCTACCTCTACGATTAGTATTTCTTTTTTTAATTTATTTAGAATACAGATATCGAGTTAATCGTATTTCACTTCAATATTCGTTTGTATACTAGAAACTCAGGGTATAAAATAATATTATATAAAAAACAGCGTGATAACAATTTGTTAAACCCCGACTATAAATAGTCATATTTTATGATAAACACCCTTATGTCCACCATTGTTAACATTATTTAAATAATCTATCACTTAAAAACGTAAAAAATGTCACCTCGAACGTAAATTCCTTTTATCCTGTTTTACCTACGTTTCTCTTAATTTCAGCTTTATTTCTTTGGATTTACAGATTTTTTAAAAAATAAAATACAATAAACTCATTTATTAAAAATAGAAACTAATTTTTTAAAATCAAATGCTCTCTCAGCAATTTCAACAGGTCGATGCAGGGAATAGAGCGAATCTTTGTTAGTAGTAATTGAGTTGGATTGATTCACGTTAACTGGTATTCTTTCAGTTTCTACGTTTTCGTTAGGATCTAGATTTGTAAGTTCTGAACTGGTCTTTTCCTCAAATCTTTTCAAACTTTCACTTTCTATTTTCTTAAATTTATTTAACAAATCTTTAAAAGCAAATTGTCTCTGTTCAACACCGATGGATGTTGTAGTGGGAATTCGATCAACAATAATGGTCGACATAGTGTTGTTTTTATCCTTTTCTTTTTCGTCCGTGCTTTGTTTAATAAAATCTTTCCTTTCCGTTACCTCTTTCTTGCAAAGTCGTTCGAACACCACTTTGCCTTCCTCTAATTTCAATGCAACAACGGAAATAGTTTTCTGACTTACATCATTTGAATCTTTGCTAATGATCTGCTCTTGTTTATCAGTCTCCTGCTTTGTCTCTTCATTCTTAACGTTCTTACTCTCACAGTTTACAGACTCTTGATTTTCTGCTTCTTTCGTTTCATGTTGCTTTAACAATTTAGAAATCTGACGGTTAAACTGATTTTGATCAGTTTTACAAAGACTTCCACCAGTTGTTTCTGAAATCTTTACGTTGTGAATGTCATTAGGATTAAAATCTATGACCTGTGTTGCCATTCTTCTTGTTCTGCGATTTATCTTACGATTCATTGTTATTGTTTATTTTGTTTAATTTATATTGAACTTGAAACACGAATAAGAATAGCCAATCAAAATTGATCATATATGGATTAGAAACATAGTGTTTCATCTAAAATGTACATCCAATACTTAAAGGCACCACTTTGACCACAATTAAACATTTATAAAAATCAACAATCACTTTACTAATAACGTTCTATGTTTTTTAAATGATAAATGTAGATTAGTTTTTTGGTTGTATAATAAAATATATACAGGATTATCAATAAGTATTCTAGGCTGTACACCACAAAATAGTTAAAAACTGAAACGAGACGGCATTGTGAATGTTTAGAACTAAATTCTATGATCAGTGCGCTTAATTCTACAATCAAATTTAAAAATAAAATCAAAATCGAGAAAAGTGCTGATTTAGAAGAGTTACTTAAATGAAGTAAAGTGATAATGATAACGAAAGCTAAATTAACGATAGTTTTATAAAAAATAAAAGAATTGTTAAATTTGTTGCAACCAGTTTTGAAACATGTTAATTCCGTGAATAGACAATTTATTGAGTACATTATCAACCCAAGACGTATATTTTGTCGTATATCAAACAACCTTTTTCTATAGAGACTGAAGCCAATGGTGTGTGTCAGATTTCTAGTAAAGTCGATATACAAAGCATTGTATGCCATTTTAGCAACCACAGCATCAACAACAATCGACGTTACGTATAAAAATGCTAACAAAACAATATATATACAGATACCTGATGTAACTC
>KB908910.1:171927-188585 GCA_000383075.1 Nosema bombycis CQ1 | reverse complement strand
ATTCATTTTCTTTAAGAATGTACTTCTCAGAAATAAAAAATAAAATTAAAGAGTTAAAATAAGAAGATACTAATCTCTTTTCTACGTAGTACTTAATTATAAAATCACCAATTAAAATCTTGTCCGTGGTATTAAAAAGATCAAGGACTTTAGTAAAATCAGGGGAATGTAGAAGTTGAATGAACTCAGGAATAAAAATATCATCTTCCGTATCCCCTGAGAATCTTTTATTGGTTTTAAGGATTTGATTAAAAGTAAAGGTAGAGGGGGGAGTAGGTGAAGTGTGGGTAGAGGGGGGTACGGGATAGGAAGATGTGGATGATGGGCGAGAGTTAGGCGAGAATGCCTTTTTTATGGGCTGATTTAATTCAAAATTTAAATTATTAATTTCATTTTTCATTTCATTTGTAAAAAAATTGATGTTGCGTATTCATATTTTTTTTGATGGGTCTGTCCATATGAAGGGTAGGCCTGTCATCACCCTGTTCATTAGGCTTATCGTCCTCCACACAATCAGAACTCCCTTTAGCTGTATGGGGCTTATCATCTGCCCTATAAGACTCTTCCACACCATTTGTCCCTTCATCTACATTAGTCCCTTCAACCTCACTATTTTCCATTTCAGCTGCACTTACCTCCTCGAATCTCTTCTTAAGCCCTTCAATAGCCTTCTTCTCATTTATCCCAGTCACATTCTTTTTCAAAATTTCGTCTATCTCACAATTTTTTTTGGAAATTAATTCTCCGACTAACCAAATCAAACAAACTAATTTTTTGCCTTGTTTTAGATTTTTAATTTCATTTTTTAAAAATGAAAGTGTTTCTTGTTGATCAATTTTTTTTAGAATTTCCACAATTTTATTTTGTAATTTATTTTCTGTGATTTTTTCCGTACAGTAAAGCAATAAAGTATTTCTTACTAAATCCAATTCTTTTTGTCTTTTACTCAACAAATCCAAATGAGCCAAATTCAATTGAAAAATATTTTCTTTATGGGAATAAAAGAAAACTATTAAATCTCGGATTTCTTCCTTAAGGAGAAGGGGGGTGTTGTCTTTAAGGGCATCAAGGCGGGTATTCCACATTTTCTCCTTAAAAAAAGGATATTTTGAATAAAAAGAATTTAAAATTGAATCTTTTTCTTCTTGAGTAGGACCAAAATAAGAAGTTTTGACTCTTTTAATTGGGGTATTTTGATTTGCGGGGGGCGTAGCCACGATATTCAGTGCCTTATTATTAGGTAGATGGCTACTTGCCACGATATTACCAGCCATGTTACTACCAGCCACACTATTCAGTACCTTATTATTATTACTAGCCACCTTATTTTTATTATTTAAGAACTCATTAGCTTTAGTTCTCACTTGCCCATTTTGATCTTTAGTACAAATCTTAACCCATTCCTCTACTTCCTTTCTCTTTACTTCCCTTTTTAAAGCGTAATCAATTATATTAATTTTTACTTGTGGATTTTTATGAATAAAATATTCTTTTTGTAAAAATTCTTCAGGTATTTCCATTTTTAAAAGTGTCTCTTTAATTTTATCACAAACAATTGTTTTTTTATCTTTAAGTCTTTCAACTAGTCCGTTCACAATCCTTTGATTTTTTAATTTTGTTAAAGCCAAAATTTCAAGGAGTTCAAAAAAGACCTGGTTGTTTGGGTCGGAGATCCGTGTGTAGAAAATTGATAAGATTTCATTATCAAAAGTAAAAGGGATACAGGCCTTTAATTCATTTAAACCTTCTAATCTGATATTCCATTTTTCATCATTACATTTCTTTAAAAATTTATTATTAGTAAGAGACAAGGGCGTACTCTCCTTTTTACTAATTTCAGGTTGTATTTTATTAAATTCTTCTTCTAATTCTTTGAGTTGAATTGGTTTAAGATCTTTTATGAATTTACGAATGCCTTCTCCAAATTTTTTATAAAGACCCACACACAATTTCGTACCTTCTCCTCTTACCGCCTTATCCGCATGCCCAAAAATTTGCTTAAGGGAAGATCCCACAATTTCTAAATCAACATCGTATTTGTCCGTAATTTCAACTAAGGCACTAATAGCTCCTGCCACGGTCTTAGGAGGTGTTGATTTTAGAAGAATATAATCAACCAATACATTAACACACTGATTATGATATTTTTGAGAAACAAATTCTATTAAATTCACAACTTTGGTTCTTACACTTGTCTTTAAATTTCCGATATGCCCAAAAATTTTAGCCACACTCTCCACTGGAGGGATATTTTCCGCCTGTAAAAGGGCTTCTATTCCGGATTCCAAGGCAGGAATATTTGTTTCATTTTGAATTAAAGGGATTAAAAATGCAAATTCCTCCTGGTTGATAAGGCTCTTTAATCGAACGTAAGCTTCTTGTCTCTCCTTCCAATTTTTACTTTTCATTTTTTCTTCCAGGCGCTCGACTTCGTTCATGCCCCTTCACAAAAAAAATTATTTTTAAATGAAAATGCATAAACAAAAATAAAAAATATATAAAGTCTTTTTGTGTACGGTGGTGTTTAAATGGAATAAAGGTTGGGATATTATAATCCATATCTATCCCCCTACATAATAAGACAACAGAATATTTTTAAAAAAATTTTTATTTTGACCCCCCACAAAATGGGAAACATTCGTAACAGAGTCATCAAAAGAGCAGCCAGACAAATTGTTGAGAAACACTTTTTGAGTTTAGATAAGGAATTTGAACACAATTTATTAGTAGTTCAAGAAGTGGCAGTAGTCCAATCCAAGAGAGTTCGTAACCAACTTGCTGGGTATGTCACTCATCTCTACAAGTGTGTCCTCCGAGGAACAGCCAAGAAGCTTTACATTAAAACCCATGAAGATGAAAGGATTAGGAAGGAGAATGTCATGCCACAAGATTCTATTTTAGATGTGGATGTAGTAGAAGTAGATTTAGTGACTATGGACATGATTAATAAGTACGGGTATAGGGGAAAGTTTAAGTTAATTGAAGCTTAAAAAAATAAAAAAGATTATTTAAAAATTTAAGTTTATTTTTATTATTGGGTAGTAGTATAGATAAGATCTACTGCTACCTTGGTGTACTACTAAGACCCTTACCTTAGCCTATTAATAACTCAAATTATAAACATTTTCTTTTTATAAAATTTTATTTTATTAAAAATTATGAAATGGCCATTTCACTACCAAATAATCATTATGACTTTTATAACTAGTCCCTGCTGAGGAAGAATCTTCAGAATTCGTAGAGTAATCGGATTCATCCCTTAATTTAGTTCTTTTTTCTAATCCTAGTGCGTTTACGATATTAAATAAAAAGGGAAAATTCATAAATAAACGCGTTTTAGATTTTTCAAATTTAAAAAAAATTGGTTTCACAGGGGATTTTTTGTTTCATTTTGAGAAGATTTGAAACGTGGGCGTTTAAGTCAGTGAAAGGGGGAAAGTGGTTAAAAGGGGGGGGTTGAGGAGTCAGGAAGGCGAGGGGATCCGAAGGGATCAAGCAAAAAATGATAAAATTCGAGGTACTTTAAAAATCATTTAAAATGTCAATTTAAAACAATTTAAAACAAAAAAATATTTGACATTTAAAAAATAAGTGAAATACGTGGTCGCCCTTAATCTTCTCATAGTACTGCCCCTTACACCCCCCTCTTAAAACGTATCTTCCCTAACGACCCCCCTTACTTAGCCCCATTTACATTACCCCCACCCCTTTTAAACCCATTTTACCTTTAGCCCTTCAAATGGACCTTTTATTTTCATCGAAAGATATCGCCGCTTTAAAACGAATGACCTTCAGACAAATCCTCCTCCAGGGTGTCAATGCTGCCTATTCAATTATAAGCCCGTACATAATTTGGAAATTCGTAAGTTTACTCTTAAATAATGATAGTCCTATAGTTGTAGTCTTAAGTGAAAGTATGTCTCCTGGATTTGAACGGGGTGATATTTTATGGTTAAAACCTAAGGCTTACACTACCGGAGACATGACCGTCTTTCAACTTTATAAAAATACGATTCCTATTGTTCATAGGGCTATTAAGCAATTCGGGACTAAGACTTTAACTAAAGGAGATAATAATCGTCTTGATGATGTTGGTTTGTATAGGCCTAATCAATACTATTTAGAACCCAATGATATTAAGAGTTGTGTTTATGCTTATATTCCTTACTTTGGGATGTTGACGATTTGGATTAATACTGTTCCGGGATTAAAGCCTTTGATTTTGGGAGTAGCTGGATTACTTGTATTTTTAAATCGAGAATAAAAAAAAGTTTATTAAAAAAAATATAAAAAGTTATATTCACGTACTCTTAAGTTATATTGAGGGGTTTCCCCTTCCTCGGCCCTATTCATGCTTTCCCTTCCCCCTATCTCCCTTCACTTACCTATTCCCCTTCACTTCCTATCCCCTTCCCCTCCCCATTTTTTTTTATTTAAAATTTTTTCACCCCCCTAAAAAATGGTACTCGGTAAACCAAAAGATAAAAGACTCCTTAAAGTTAAACCTACTAAAGAACAATTAGAAGAAACAAACTTACTTATTAAGAAGAAGATTGGGAAGCTTAGTACTTCTATCAAAATCCCACCAGCCGTAAACCAATTTAAAACTGTTCTCCCTCAAGAGACAGCTGAAAGAGTTTACGCTTTGTTCTCGAAGTACAAGCCAGAAAACAGAAAGGAAAGGTTTGTTAGACTTAGTAAGGAAGATCCTAAAGAAGGGCCAAAGCCCATTATTACTAAACAAGGAATTAGGCATATCACTAGACTTATTGAAGGAAAGAAAGCCAAGTTTGTTGTAGTGGCTAATGACGTGGAACCCCTTGAAGTTGTTCTTTTTATTCCTTCTCTTTGTAAGAAATTCGGGATTCCGTACGCAATTGTTGACTCTAAAAAAAGTTTAGGGGGTGTCGTGAATATTAAAAGATCGTGTATCCTTGCTCTTTGTGATGTTAAAGCCGAAGATAAAAGTGAATTTGATGACTTAGTTAAGATTTCTAATGATATGTTCTTAGATCAATACGAACACACGATTAAGATTTGGGGAGGTCCTGGTAAGCAAAAATTAAATTAAAAAATTTAGTGATATATGAGGCCTTGTTAAAAAGCCTGTGAATATATTTTTTATGTAAAAAATTTTGTATCTTTAAAAAATTTTTTTAATAATGTGAGGAGTCAGCATCTCTAAGTACGTGACTTAATTCCTTGCTTTTACCTTATTTTTAATCTCAAATTTAGCACATTAATATTTCCCCTTTAATATGTACCCCCCCCCCACATCCCTCCACTAATACCCCCCCCCCACATCCCCTCACATAATTCATTACCCCCTCATCTTAAAAACCCTTTAATTTCATGGACAGTCTAGAAAAAAATATTAAACACGGAGTTACAGGACCAATCTCAACCAAAGAAGCCACGGATGAAGATCAAAAGAAAGATAAAGAAATGGACATGTACTTAAGAGCTTGTGGGTTTTTTGAAGATGAGAGTATGGGTCAAACTAGAGAACGGGTCCTTGGTCGTCTTAATCATCTCCTAAAAGAATTCGTTTTTGCAATGGCCGAAAAGAGAAAAATTGTGAGTGATGGTAAAAATATCTACGGTGGGAAGATCTTTACTTTTGGGAGTTACAGACTTGGTGTTCATTCTAAAGGGGCGGATATTGATGTTTTGTGTATTGTCCCTAAACACGTCACTAGAAAAGATTTTTTTGTAAATTTTTATTTTATGCTTGAGAAGGAGAAGGACATCAAGGACTTAACTAAAATTGAAGAAGCTTATGTTCCTTTAATTAAACTTAAAATCCAAGATATTCCTATTGATTTGACTTTTGCTCGTCTTAATGTCTCTTCTGTTAAAGATAATATTAATTTATTAAATAACAGTATTTTAAAAAATATGGACGAGAAGTGTGTTCTTTCTTTAAATGGTTCTCGTGTTACAGACGAAATTTTAAATCTCGTGCCAAATATAAACACTTTTCATTCTGCTCTTCGTTGTATTAAGTACTGGGCTAAAAGGAGGTGTATTTATGGGAATTCGTACGGGTATTTCGGGGGTGTGGCCTTTTCGATTTCCGTGGCTCGGGTTTGCCAAATGTTCCCTAATGCTTCTTCTTATTTTATCGTAGGAAAATATTTTGAGACGTACGCCTCTTGGAAATGGCCTTCTCCTGTGATTCTTAAACCAATTATTGATTTATCTTATAATATGAAAGTATGGGATCCTAAAGTGTATCCTTCTGATAAATACCATAAGATGCCTGTGATTACTCCAGCTTATCCTTCTATTTGTTCTACTCATAACGTAACGAACAGTACACAAAATTTAATTCAAAAAGAATTTCAAAGAGCTAATGAGATATTAAATTTAAAAGATGATGATCTTAATTGTATTTCTACACCTGTTACTTCAATTTTAAAAGATTTATTTACTTTATCAGATTTTTTTAGAGATCATAAATTTTTTTTACAAGTCCTCGTTCTTTCTACGGAAGAAGATTTGTTTGGGGCGTGGGAAGGCTTCGTGGAATCAAAAATTAGGATTTTAGCCACAAAAATGGAAAATATTGAAGATGTTTCTTTTGCTTATCCATTTCCACAACCTTTTAGAATGGAAGGAAGTAAAATTAATCCAAAATTTGTATGTTGTACTGCTTTCTTCGTTGGTTTTGAACTTACTTCCTCCAAAGTCACTAAAAAAATTTATGTGAACCAACCAGTCGAGGAGTTTGTCGGTTTTATAAACGACTACGAAAGGAAGACGAGTTCAATGAGTATAGAAATAAAAATACTTAAAAGAAGAGAAGTTCATAACTTTTTATCGGTTTACTACTCGAACGAAAAATAAAAAATGTTAAATAAAAAAGGAGTTTGTTTTTTTAAAAAGTCATCTTGTTGTTTGCATGTAAGATATTAATAAATTTGCATTAATAAAAAACAAACAAAATCCCTTGGGAAAAAAAACACTTTTTGCTTTAATGCAAGGTTATTGATAAATTTGCATAAATAAGAAACAAACAAAATCCCTTGGGGAAAATCATCTTGTTGCTTTTATGCAAGGCATTGATAAATTTGCATGAATAAAAAACAAACAAAATCCTCTGGGGAAAAAACCACCTTGTTGCTTTAGTGCAAGGTAATGATAAATTTGCATAAATAAAAAACAAACAAAATCTCTTAAAATTTGCATAAACACGTTCATTTCTCTAAATCTTTCCTTTTCTTTTTGTTTTCCCTCCAACTTTTCCCTCCAAAAATCAAAAAACGCATAAAAACAAATTTAGGAAGGACCCCCAATGGCTACAGGTAAAGGAGGCAAGAAAGACCCACAATCTCAGACCAAAGATGCAGTTCACGGAAGTGTAGTAAAATCTTCCCACATCAAGAAAATCTTAAAACGTACCACTAAACTCAGAGTCTCTAAGGATGCATGTAAGGCAGTGTCTGCTGTTGTTATTTACATTATAAGTGAAATTATGGATGGAGCCAGGAACACGGCCAATGCTGATGGTAAGAAGAAGATCCTCCCTAAACATATTAATAATGCTATTACCAAGGATATTGAACTTAATCATATTGGACATAACTGGATTATTAAGAGTGGAGGTGTTAAATCTAATTTGTTACCTCAGGACTTAGGAAAGAAAAATAAAGATTAAAGGAAGTGTTTTAATAAAAATGTTTAACTGAAAAAATGTTGTTTAATTGTTGTTTTAAGTAACCTCAAAATATATCATAGACTTAGTACACGTTTACTTCGATTTACTATTCCTATGCCCTTTTTTAGTTCCTTTTAAAAGCCTTTAAAATATTTTTTTTATTAATTGATTTTTTTTCGAAGATCAACGGTTAATTTGTTTGCATAGACAAACAAACTCTTCTATGCTTTAAAACCAAATCTTACCCCGCATAAATGGCTAAAAAGATCCGCGTCTGTAAAGATTTCACATACTCTTCAATTATTCGTGAGGCTATTCTATCTTCCAAAGATCAAAAGGCAACTTCATCAATGATATTTGTTTATATGGTCAACAAACACCCGAACATGTTCAAAGAAAGTAATTCTATGACTTGGAAAGGAAATGTCCGCCAACTTTTAAGTAAAAATCCTGAATTCGTTAAATTAAAAAAAGATGAAAAGAATAAACTCCATTATTGGAAGTACGTGCCTCTTAAAGAAATAGAAGATCAAGAAAGGGAAGTTCTATTTAGGTACCATCCTTTGTACGTAGATGGGATACTCCCTCAAAGACCGCATCCAGTAAATGATTATTATAACTTTACACCGACTTATGAATATCCAGGTTATTACACGAGTAGTTATTATCCTTATAATCCAATGTACGTAGAGAAACCTTTGTATGGAGAAGAGTATTATGATCAAGGAGTAGATTGTGATAAAATAGAATGTACAGAAGATTCTAATCAAGGAGATTGTAAAGAAAATAAAAATAATTAATTATTTTTTAAAACCTTAATAAGCTAATTTTTAGATTAAAATAAATTTTTAAATTGGTTATTGATCATATAAAATCTTTTAAAGTTATTTTTAAAAACTTTGTTGGTCAATCATCTAAACTCCTTGATCATAATCAACTATCCTTTAAAAAACTTTTTTTACCCCAATCAAATGAAAATCTCGAAGATAAAACTCAACGGGAAAGTCAAAAACTATAAAAGTATTTTTTCTATTGATTTGTTTGGGGATAATCTCGTATCTTCATCTATTTCTGGGGATATATCTCTTTACAATGACCAGGGTGTGTGTTTACGAACTTTCAAAAAACATTCTTGTTCTGCTTTGTGTGTACGATTTTCACCCGATGGAAAAAATATTTGTGTCTCTTATGATGATGGAAATGTTCTAATTTACGATTTAGAAGGCGAAATTAAGTACACACACAAGTCTCACACTGGAGATGTGAGTGGGTTGGTTTATACGGACTCTTACTTGGTGTCAGTTGGATACGATGGTTTTGTTATTTTTTATTCAGTGGACGGATCAAAAGTCATAAAAAAAATTAAAAGTCATAATGAAAAGATTACGGGAGTCGCTTATTCAAAAGCAAATAAATTAATGGTCACACAAGGAAGTGATGCTCTAATTTTGTATAGTGGTATGACTATCATTAATAAAGTAGAGACACCTTCTGGTGTCGTATTAGAAAACTTTTTTTCTCGAATGGACTGGTCTCAAAATGGCGAGTTACTCGCCTGCGGTTTAATGTTCAACAACAAAACAAACACTGCCGAAATTTTCGATAAAAATCTAAATTCAATTCAAAGTTTCGTAGGACACGTTGCGCCTATTGAAGTCGTGGCTTTTAATCCAAATACTTATTTTATGAATAAACCGTATCATATTATTGTACTTGCTAGTCAAGATAACAGTATTTCTTTGTGGAATACACAAAAGCCATTTCCTTTTTTACTTTTAAAAAATGTTGTGAATATGCCAATTTTAGACATGAAATGGAATGATAAAGGCAATGTTTTATATTTTTGTTCATATGACGGTTTGATCAATAAATTAGAATTTAATGAAAATGAATTAGGAGATGTTTCTAGAAGAGAGATGCCTACTGAAGATGGTGATTTGTTTCTTACTACTGAGAATGTTAGATTGTACACTGAGGAGAAGAATAGAGAATTTGATAAGAAAATAATGAAGATTAAGATGGGAAAGACCACCTAATAAGAAGGTAGGTGATGAAATGGTTATACATGAAAATGTACATGGTAGTCTACCTGAAGGAGTAAAACATTTAAAAATAAGTCATGAAGAAAAGGTTGATACTCACAACACGCCAAAACTTAATCAGCCTATCTCTGAAGATCCTAATCAGATAATAGCTAAACCTGCTTCTCAACAACCTTTTAGTCAATTAACAACTAAATCTATTTCTCAACAACCTTTAAGTCAACAAACAACCAACCCTTCTCCTCAACAACCTTCAAGTCAACCATCTGCTCAGTCCACTTCTCAAGACCTAAATAAACCTCCCGTACAATCATCTCAAATTTCGTCAAGCCAACCTTTAACACCACAGACAAAAAGAAAACGTATAGTCCCTACCCTTTTAGACGATAAAACTACTTTTGGTTCTGATAAATTATTCATTTTTAATTACAAAAAATCAACTTTAGACACGCGTCCTTTGGAAGAATTTTCTAGGAAATTTGGCGATTTCGAAATCAATTTAAACAAAGAAAGATCTTGCTTAAGTGTTACAAGGGATAAATCACTTTTTTATAAAATCCATGGAGAAATTAAGGTAATTTGTGCTTCTTCTAAATACCTTTGTGTTTATTCGGATGTTCTAAAAATTTATGAAATGAGAACAGGCAATCTTCTTTTTCCTGCTATTGGCACCGTTGGTATTTGCTTTATTGATATTTTGAAATATAAAATTTTATATCTTGAAATAGATGGGAGATTGACTATCATAGACAAACAAACTGTTACTGCCACTACAATACCTTCATCAGGGGAGTTGTTATCTGTTAATTTCTCTAAAAATTATTTCATAATTTGTAAATTTAAAGATCACGAATATTTTTTAGATAAATCAACTGGTTTGTGGTATTTAAAGAAGAAAGAGTGGAATACACCTGATACAACAGACACGGATTACACGAATACGATCGATGAAACACTAGATAAATTAGAAAATGATTTTTTGATCTTTAAAACTGCCAAAAATCACCAAAAAATGAAAAATGTAGTTAAAAAATTTATTAAGAAAATTGGCCATTCGAATAGCGTCCAGGAAGTCGTAGAAAATAAACTCAGAAGGTTTCTTGGCGATTTAAATAAAGTGGGGCAAACTAAATTTGTTCTAAAGATCTTAGGGAGTCTTAATAAGAAATTTAATCTTCAATATTTTGTCAATGATTTACTAAAGCAGATGAAGTAGATTTAAGGAATACAAACAAATTTAATACGTTACAAGGTTAAGGTAGATTTTTAACAATAAACATTTAAAAAAATTTTTAAATAAAGAATTTTAATCTCTAGGTAGTACAGTGGTTGCAAGAGATTTCGAGTTATCAGGGTACAGCACGAAAACAAGTAGACCCCTCGTTACTAATAAGATTTTCAAGATCAACATTCCTCCTAAAGTCTCAGGAGATACACTTTCAAGCACCTTTTAAACTTTTTTAAAATATTTTATTTTATGTCTTATATTAATGATCAATCAAAAACGACTTTATTTATGCTTGATTTATTTATGCTTGACTTTATTTGTTTATGTTTTTATTTGTTTATTTATTTTTTATCTCATTTCACTTTCCTTTGTTTAAGATAAGCCTCTTTTTCTTTTTTATTTGTCCACATTTTAGTATATTTTTTCGTTTTTATCTCATTCATCGCCCTTATCTTCCCAATCACATCCCTTTCCTTCCAGCCCTGATCCATAGTCCCACAAATACTCCACATTATCCCAGTGTACCCATTAGGATCATTCCCATCTAAAGAATATTTATCATTTAAACAAATAGCCAAACTTAAAGCTTCCTCAGGACTTTTTGTCCATTTCAACATTTGTTTAGCCCAGAACATCCTCACATACCCGTGAATTTTATTAAATTCCCTTAATTCAGTTTGTGCCGCATTCCAAAGTTCACTTTTAGTTTTGCCTTCTTCCAAAATATCTTTTGTATAGATTTTTTCTCTTTTATCATCCGCGTGTTTTAATAAACTTTCTTTCGCCCAAGGTAAAGCTCCTTCTAAATTATCGTAATTCTTTTCATGAAAACAAAAGTGTTCAGATGTTTCTTTCCACACAAAAATTTCATTAACAAAAGATTCCAAATTTTTATCGTCTTTATTATAAAAAAGATCATAGGCATCCAATAAAACTTTCTGAGATGAGATTTGTCCAAAGTGTAAATAAGGAGATAAATCACTCAAAACGTTATCATCGGGTGAGTTCCTTTTGTCCGCGTACCTTTTAAATTTATTTTTAAAAAAGTATTGGACTTGGTTCATCCCGGCCTTGTACCCGCCAATAAAATAATCGTGTTTAGTAAAAGAAGGTAGTTTAAAATCGCCTTTTGACTTATTGAACTTGTGCTTCTCTAAAGATTTAAATTCTTTTAAAAAATCAAAAAAATGTTTAAATAAATCATTTTTCACTGATTTCCCCGTCCTTTTGTAAGTTTCTAGTAAATTGTGAGGCACGACATTATGAGCATCAACTTGTACACAGTAAATCCCCAAATCCTTACAAATTTTAGTAACATCTTCGTCATATTTTAGTGAACCCCGTAGTGGCGAATAATCTAAAATTATATTTTTAATTTTCATTTTATCAATCAAAAACTTTAAATTATCAAAAGAAAATAACGGTAAATTAAATTTTAGACAATCCTTTGATAATTCCTCAAGTCCCTCGAACATTATCATTTTTTGAAATTCATTTACGATTATCGTACTAAAATCAATTCCAATTATAAATTCACTTTTCTTTTCGTAACTCAAAGAGTATCCGTATTCTATTGCATAATTTTCATAAATCCTTTGATCTCTTCTCATGACGTACAAAGTTGGTCCAGTTTTTGGATTGCCATTTAGAATTTTAAGTCTCTGTTCCATTTTTTAAAAAGGGCTATTGTTTTTATAGCAAAGTTTTTATTTGATAGGTACAAAGTTTATAAGTTTTTGACAGTTATCAGAAAATTGTAATTTGTAATTTGAAACTTGTTTGACATTCGTTTGATTTTTAAATTTTAACATTCGTTTTGAATATTTTTTATGAAAATCCTTGACAAATATTCCCGTTTTCCTTTAAATTTATATTACAGATACTCAGTAGAAATGGGAATCACAAATTTAACTTATTTTGAGAGTGTTTTTGTTAATTTGTACGTTTTTCTTTTAGTTTATTCTTTTTTTATGAGTATAACCCGGTTCTGTTTTTGGATTCATGATAAATATTCAGAATTGGTCAAGAAGATATTGTATTTTATATTTATAAGGTAAACCGAAATAAAATTAAAACATTTATTTACTCTTTAATCTAATAAACTGTGCTAATTATTAAATTAATCTTTTACGTAATAAACTGCCTTACTTTTAACACCCCCCCCCTTTACACTACCCCCTTACCCCTTACACTCACCCCCTACCCCCCCGCCTTACCCCTCAAATATGAACCAACTCTGGACAGAAAAGTACAGACCTAAATCAGAAACTGAATTTGAAGGTCAACCTCACGTAAAACGTTTATTAAATTCTTCTTTACTCCAAGATCATCCTAATTTACTTCTCTATGGTCCACCAGGAACAGGAAAAACCACTTTTGCTCATTTAATTTCTAAAGATAAACTCGAACTCAATGCCTCAGATGAGAGAGGAATAGGGGTCATTAGAGATAAAATCAAAGGATATGCTCAAACCATTAATTTTAAAACTATAATTTTAGATGAATGTGAAAATCTTACGGATGATGCTCAACATTGTCTCAGGAGGATCATAGAAGATTGTAAAAATACTCGATTTATTTTTATTACGAATTATTTATCTAAAATAATCTCTCCTTTGATTTCCCGACTTGTTAAAGTGAAATTTCAAATTTCCTCAAATTTTTTACTTGAAAAAATCGGAAAAAATGAAAATTTGGGTTTGAGTCACCGGGAATACGAGAAAATTTTTAAATTTTGTAATTATGATTTAAGAAGATCTATTAATGTATTACAAGGGATTAAACCACTAATTAATAAAGATAATGATGATAAAAATAAAGATAATATTATAGAAGATATAATAGGAATAGTACCAATAGAAGATTTTAAAAAAGTAGATTCTTTAAATTATTTAAATTTTATTAATGAATTTTTATTGAAAGGCTATTCCGTTTTACAATTAATTCATCAACTTAGTGATTTTTCAATGAGAGGCACGGACAAACAAAAGGCAGAATTTAATTTAGAATTAAGTAAAATGGAAGAGAAGTTGGTTGTAGGGTGTTCAGAAATATTGGTTTTAACTAAAATGTGTTTATTAAAAATGAGGATATTTGGGGGGTGATGAAAAGGGGGGGGGGTGTATGTGAGGGGAGTGTTATATGGGGGTATAGAAGATAGGGGGTCCTACATAGAAACGGGGGACTCCTTATACAAATAAGACTTTGGGTTTTCATATTAAAAATGATGGTCCCTATCCTATATCTACCCCCTCCCTTCTCTTATTTCAATTTCAATCTCTTTATCATCTACTTTCTTAAGGAGTCTCTCGTAGTAAACCCATTTACTTAAATATTTTGGCTCTTTATAATTCTTTTTACATTCTTCTATTCTCTTTAAAATTACATTTTTAATTTCTTTTACTTCTTTTAAAATTTTAATATTCTCAATTTGATCTTCTAAATCCAAAACTAAAATTAAAAAATTTGGATCTTGTTCTTCAATTTTTGTATTAAGAAGTCTGGCTCTAGAATAATCATTATTTAAAATTTTATAAGCTAAATTTAAATCTTTTAAATCAATACTATTAACTGTATTTTTATCAGGATGATTAATTTTACATAATTCAAAATATTTCTTTTTTAATTCATTTTTGTTTATGTTAAATTCTGGTTTTATGCAAAAAAGTTTAAAAATATTTCCGGGAAGAAGATGCATAAACTGGGGAAGAGAAAAAGAGCCCATGAAGAAAAAAATGAAAAAGATTGAAAAAAATGAGAATAAGAAAAGAAGTGGATTAGAATCAAAATTTGAACCAAAGACATCGATATTTGGGATAAATAAGAAGGAGGATGTAGAAGTAAGTAGGAAGGAGGTTAGAGAGAAGGACAAAGAGAAGCCACTTAAAGAGAAGATTAATGAAAAGGCCAAAGGACATTCAGAAGATAGAAAATTAAAAAAGCAAAATGAAAATGACTTAAAGAAAAGGCGTCTTAACGAAGAGAACAGTTCTGATAAACAGCCCAAAAAGGAAGGTAAAGAGATCAAAAAAGAAGACAAAGATACTGTTAAGAAGCCTTTAAAAGAGAAGGCCACTTCTGTTAAGAAGTCAAAAATAGAGAAAGCCACTTCCCTTAAGAAACTTAAAGATACTCATTCGGATACAGAATCACATCCTTCTACGCCCCACAAAAATTTTTCTCTGTCAACTCAAAAAATGAAAACTCCTATGTCCAAAATAGAAAAGAAAATCCTTGTCAGTGGTACGATCAAGGACAAAATCAATGTCCTTTCCCTTCAAATCGAAAGGAACCCTTCAACTGAAAATTGGAAAAATTTACTGGTTTATGCCGAGAATCAAAGAAATGATACGATTTACGAAACCCTTAAAAATATTAAAGATCTCCTTATCTCAAAGGGAGAAGTTAAGGATTGGTACGTTAAGCAAAGGATCGTCAAGACTTTTGAAATCAATTTAAAAAATATTTTTATAAAATTTAAAGTTTTAAAATTGGTTTATCAACTCCTTAAGAATAATATTTACTTTTTAGAATTGATTTATCCTTTCCTCAACAAACTCGGAGATAAAAAGGAATTAGAGGATTTTGTAATAGAAAATTGTAAAAGTTTATTTTTTATTCAAAAAGAAATAATTTTAGAAAATTTAGAGGATTTTTATTTTAAAAATACAAATTTTAAATCGAGATATTCTTTATTAAAATTAATAGGAGAAGTAGAAGTAGATTTAGAAATTTACATAAAATTCGGAGAAGGAATAGATTTGAATTTACCAGAGGAACACCTTAAAATTTTATTGAAATTGCTTTTGAATGGGATGGCCTTATCATTGGAGGTAAAAAATGATGAGGTAAAGGATGATGAAGGGAAGGTGGATGAAGGTAAGGCCTGTAAAGGGACTACCCCCTTAAAGGAACCTAAGCCCAAGAAGACCCCCTTAAAGGAACCTAAGCCTAAAGAGACCACCTCCTTAAAGAATACCCTTCCCCCCTTCCTTACTTCTATTACTTTACCAGATCATATCATCTCTTTATTACATTTCTCTTCTTCCTATTCAGAACTGGCTTTACCAATTTTTAAAATCATTTACTTTACAAAACCCCCTTGCACTAGGGAAATCCTCCAAAAAATCCTTGCACACCCCCCTACCGAAGAATTACTATCTTTGGTTTTTAAGTACGTCCTAGAAACCCAAGACAAGAAAATGCTTAAATTTCTTTTTAATAGATCTCTCCTTTACAAAAAAGAAATGGTCCTTGCTATTTTATATTTAATTAATAGAAATAAAGTAGATTTAGAGAATTACTACGGGTTATCCCTTCTCTTAAATCATTATTCCTTAGTAGTCCGTAAAACAGTTTTAAATCTACTTAATAAGAAAGGAATACGAGAAATTAAGCCATTTGATTTAATTGATTTTGAGATGCATGAAATTGAATAAAAAAATTAAAAAATGGTATTTTAAATTTGGATTTTGATTAGGGGTTAGGTTAAGGTAGTCTTAGATACTGTCCCTTATATACCCGTTTAGGCCAATGTCCTTACCCTTAAGCCCTTATACAATACCCCCTCCCCATACCCCCCTTACCCTTACACAACATTTTTAATTAATTAATCATTTATTTTTTATCCCCATACATTCAATTCCTCATCTTCTGATAAATCTTTATCTTCCGTTATACTCATTTTCTCTAATTCTTCATTTAAATTTTTATTTCTTTTTAATGGTTT
>KB908910.1:122620-133537 GCA_000383075.1 Nosema bombycis CQ1 | reverse complement strand
CACTATCTATAACTTTTGTGCAATTATCTTATATGTGTTTTTAGTGAGTTTAAAACACGTAATTCCGAATGTGAGACGTACGCCCCAGTAGGGTGGCAGAATTTGGCAATTGGAGGGGGGCATTTTCGCATTTTTTTTCAGTTAAAATTACCTTTTTAGCCGCAAGCCTGTTAATATTTTTGAATGAGTAAAGAAGCGTTTATATTTTTTTCATAAGTTAGAAAAGTATCTTCGACTCTAAATCTCAAAGGTGGGGCGCGCGTTTAAAAATGCTAAAAACCATTGTTTCTACCCCTCTTGCAGAATATCATAAAGTTTTAGTCCTTATTTAACCATACGAGTTTACAAAAATTTATTGCGGCGGATTTACTGTCCCCGGCGACAAGCCTTAGGAAGTATCAAACTGTATGCTTAAACAGTTATAAAGGTGATGTTTAGTCTTTTTATATTAATCTCACTTTATTGTAATTGCTTATTTATGAGTGGCCCGCGGATCAATTTTTTCGACCCGATCAAGCATTTTTTGGCCCATGAAGACGTTTGAGTTTGACACCCCTGGTTTACATAGATCAGTGGTTCCCAACCTTTTTAGGTGCGCGACCCACTTTCGAGATTTAAAAATCGAAAATGCCCCCCTAACTCATGAAAAAATAAGAAAAGACCCCCTTTAACCCATGCAAAGATATAAAATGCCCTTAACTAAAGGGGTACTTTTAAATGTAAAAAATTAAAAACGCCCCCCTACAACTACCAAAACGCCCCCTTGTGGGGCGAGGGCCCCCCGTTGGGAATCACTGACATAGATGATGTTATAGTGCAGTGATGGCAGAGGTAGAGGGGTTGGTGGGTCGATTTTGGCAATATTTAATGCTATCACATGGGCAAGTGGGTCAAATAAAAAATTATTAATGCAAACAAAAATCCAAAGAATAATAAAACAACTTTGTTTTACCAGATTAATTGTTGTTAGTGTTTTTTAAATATGTAAAGCTGGTATTTATATAGTTTTTTAGGTAATTTAAAGCTTAAAGCTGATTAGATGTCAAATTTTATGAAAAAAAAAATTTATGAGGTGGGTCACCAAAAAGTCCCAAGTGGGTCAGTACTGACCCGCGGGTCGGGGGTTTGCCATCACTGTTATAGTGTACGGTAGAACGATTGAAGAACATGATAAGGCTTTAGGAGAAGTATTAAATGCGTTGTATTAACACGAAATACAACTTAACTTTCAGAAGACAAAATTATATCTATCAGAGATTAAGGTTTTAGGGCATATAATTAACAAAAATGAAATAATTGCAGATAAGACATATTTAAAAAACCCCATATTCTCACAGGAAATAAAAACTAGGAAACATGTTTAAAAATTAGTTGGTGTTTTAAATTGGTATCGAAATTTAAACCAAATATGAGTAAAAAAATGGCTAAAATCAATGATTTGTTAAAAGAAGACAAGATTAAATGGAGACCTGAGCATGAAGAGGCTATTAAAGAAATTAAACAAGAGATCGAGAATAAAGCAACACTGAAATCTCCAGATTTTACAAAAAAGTTTTGTTTGCAAGCAGATGCATCAAATTATGGTATTGGAGCAGTGTTATTTCAAGAACATGGAATCGTAGGATATTATAGTAAAAAGCTAACCAGCAGTGAGATTAACTACTCGATTGTTGAGAAAGAATTATTTGCTATTGTTAAGGCGCTAGACTTTTTTAGTTCTATTATTAGAGGATTTTTTATAGAGATAAAAACAGATAATTTGAATTGTATTTATGATAATAGGAAGATCTCTTCGAGAATTAAAAGATGGAAGATTTTATTGAACGAATTTAATTTTAGTATAACTAGTATTGAAGGAGCTAAGAATAATGTGGCAGATAGTCTTTCCAGATGTTTTAGTATGAAAGAAGGCGAAGAAGAGGACGCATTTGAGTATCTTGTAAGAGATTTTTTAAACGAAGAAAGTATAGTTAATTGTCAAACAAAGATCGCGGAAGATATTAAGGACATCGGTAAGGTAAAGGTAGATGAGACAAAAGCAATAGAGTTTGTTAAATTTATACATAATATGGCGGGACACACAGGAAAAAGTGTAATGTATTACAATATTAGGGGTTTTTATTATGTTCCAAGAATTAAAAGTGTAATTGAAAGCGTGGTTAAAGAATGTAAATTGGGTAAATGGCGATTTCGCCGGGTCATAAAAATTTTTAAGGGACCCCCTTTAAAAACGAGAATTGCTAAAACGACCATTATAGACGAAGACGATATTTTTTCAGATAAAGACATAAAGCTTACCGCCTTTTCAGAAGCGTATATAGGTAGCATTTTCGAAGACAATCAACGAGGAAACGAATTTCTTTTCAAAGCTAAGATAATTAAAAATTACAAAAATTGTGCAAGGTGTGATGGTTCTCCTAGTCTGCAATATGCTAAGGACACCTCATATATAGATGGATTTAGATGGCGTTAAAAAAGGCCATGTAGATTTAGCCGTTCAATAAGGGTAGGTAGCTTTTTTGAAGCGTCTAAGCATAAATTCAAGGAAATTTTTTTAATTTGCACCAAGTATCTAAAAGGAGATACTTTTGACGATATAGCATGGGAAATAAAAAGAGATCCCGATTCAGTAAGTTAAATAACTGATTTAATTAGAGAGGCAATCTGTTATTTTACTGTATTACGATCAGAAAGGATTGGCGGAATAAACCCTGATGGTAGCAAAAAAATAGTAGAGATAGACGAGAGCTTATTTTTTAAAAGAAAATATAATAGAGGGCGTATTAGAGATGAGCAGTGGTATGTCGGTGGAATCGAAAGAGGTTCTCGAAAATGTTTTATTGTCCCCGTAGAGAATAGAAACGCCGTAACTATGATACGAATAATACAAGATTATGTTAATCCAGGATCTATAATAATTACTGATAAATGGAGGGCTTATCAAAGAGCTCTTTCTGAACTGGAAAATTTTGGACATCTTTTTATAAATCATTTATTTAATTTTGTTGATCCGAATGATCCTTTAGTACATACCCAAAATGTAGAAGGATTGTGGTCTCGTTCAAAATATTATATAAGAAAAAAAAAAGGCATTTCTAGAGAAAAACAATCGGAGTATCTTATTCAGTTTTTATGGGAATACCAAATTCCGAAAAGACAAAGATTAGCTAATTTAATTTTACTTCTACAATTCCATCTTTTTGAATAAATTATTTCGCGTTTCCTATTGGTATTTATTTTCTACCCTTCTTCAGTTTTTTTATGACCCGGCGAAAAAGGATGACCCGGCGAAATCGCCATCTACCGTGAATTGTGCAAAATGAATAAAGATCAGAGAAAACAAGTTTATGATGCTAAAATAGAGGCAAGAAAGTTATTTGAGAAAGTGAGCAGTGATGTTTTTGGACCAATAGAGGTCAGCAAGATGGGATTTTCAAGTTAAGAAAGAAAGTTTATGTGATTACGATGTCAGATATCTACTCACGAATTAGTCAGGTAAGATTTGTAAAAGTTGCAGACGCAGACAATATTATAAGTTCGGTTGAAGAGTGGGTAGGGAAATATGGATATTTCGAGGTATTTATTAGTGATAATGGTCGCCAATATACAAGTAAGAGGTTGGCCGAATACTTTCATGAGAAAAAGATAAAATATATAAGGACCCCAATATACCATCCAAGTTCTAACGGGATTAGTGAAAGAATTTATAGAACGATAGGAGAATCTATAAGTATTTTTAAAGGTGTTAAGGTAGAAGAGTTGGTCAAATTAATAGAACATAAATTAAATGAAAATTACAATAGGTCAATAGGTGTTTCACCAATGTCGTTAAAAACAGGTGTCAATTTTTACGGCCCTTTTAGGAGAGTACAATCGGTCAGCAAAAAAGAGGTTGTGACTGATTACGATAAGATAAAAAATTCGAATATTGAAATAGGTGATAATGTTTATGTTAAGAATTATTTAGGAGATAAATTTCAATCAAAATTTATAGGACCTTACATAGTAGAAGGAAAAAGTAAAAATGGATTATGGTTTCAAATTGAAAATATAAAAGACTGGATTCATGCGAATCATCTTAAGTTCTAGGAGAGGGCAGGATGTGGTACACTCTGTGACCACATTTTCATCCTGTCGAACCTTTCAATATTTTTCTAAAAAAATATTTAAAAATTTTCTAGAAATTTTTTAGTTTAAAAATTTAAAATGGAAGGAAGGGTACGATGGTGACAGTGGATGTCAGAAGCGATACAAGTCATGGGACTACCAACAAAAATATTAAAAAAGGTTAAATAACAAATTAATCGAACGGTTCTTCATCTCGGGGCGTGTAGCCACGGGGTGCAATAAAACTAAATAACAAAAAAGTATTCCGATAGACATTCGTAATAAAAATTTTTATATTGAATTGAGCAATTATCTGCATGTATGAAAAAATAAAACATGGCAAAAAAAATATGCACAACGAATGTTACATACTGTATATCTGCGCGAGACCATTCAAGATCACCTTATTGAAAACAGGGGTCTTTTGGGTGGTTTGATGATCAAGGAAACAGCAAAATCGTCGAGATAGACGAATCATTATTCTTTAGGCGAAAGTATAATGGGGGCCGATACACAGGACCGTCGTGTGTCTTCGGAATGATAGAGCGCGGGGTAAACAAAATGCGCTTTTTTTACTGTTTTGAATAGATCGGCAGCGACCCTCCTGCCCATAATCCAAGATAATTTTCCGAGGACCACAATTATTAGTGATTGTTGGGCTGCATATAATGCACTTTCTCAAAATCCAGCTTTCGACCATCGTCAGGTTAATCATAGTTACAATTTTGTGGCTCCTGAAGATCCCATCGTACATACGCAGAACATCGAAAATTGCTGTTCTCATTCGAAAAGAGTTTCTAGAAATCAGTTTGGCGTGAGAAAATGAATTAGAAGGTTTTTCATATGTTTTTGCGTTTTAAAAAAAATTTCTTAGACATACACATATTAACCAATTGGTAATCATTTTTTCAGACATGTTAAGGAAATAAATTATTATTTAAAAACTTTTTATAATTTTTTTTTACTAAAAAAACCAATTATTTAATCAAAAACTGTAATTTTTATTGAATTTAAAAAATTGCAATGCTCCCCATTGCTTCGTGCATTTTTTTATGTCGGCAGATAATAGAAATTTACCTTTGAAAACATGCTAATATGTAGACAAAAAATCAAAGAAAAGCAGTATATGGCTAAAAAAGGTTACTTCTTGTCACGATATTGCCGTGATTTTGCTTCACTCGTGGCCTCTTTCCATAAAAGTTCCATTTGAAAAAATATTCGTTTTGTTTTTTATGACAGCACGCCAAAAACGGATATAAAAATAAAAAAATCGGGGGCACCTCCAATTAATAAATGTTTTACGATCACTCAAATGTTAAGCAGGACATGATGAGCTCATCCAGAGGGTTAACGAAGATGAAAACACAAAGGGCTTCTAAATCCTACCAAAGGACTACTCCTTCTACCCTGGTCTGCCCCACTACATCTTTGAGACTACGAAAATCTTAGAGTACCAGAAAATCTTGTATTGCCTCAAGTTCCCGGTGAACTTTGGAAAAATTGAACTAGCAGAAAACCCAATCCAAATCTTATACAGACTAACTGACCTTACCATGCAGGACCCTATTGAGTGAGGTAACAAATCCGGAGACTAGCTAAATTTAATTCGTGGGATGAATGAACGTTAATTTTCATTTTGGATGATCTACTCACGGGAAGTCTTAAAAAGCAGATATCTAACAAAAAGACCTTGATACCAAATTAGATGCCTTATTAAAGTTCTGTTTTCCTCCTAACGATTTTATCTTATGCAGAAAACCCATTTTTAAAGTCCGCAGAAAGAAATACTCTTTCTTCAAAGCGTATATACAGTCCGGGACATAATCTTATGACACCCCCAAATTTAAAGATTACCAATTGATTTTAATGGCAAAAATAGTTAAAAACATTATATATTTATGTGTATTTTTATGAAAACCATTAAAATATCTTCGTTTCTTTCAACTATGTTCGAAATTTATTCTTTTTCAGGAAATTTTATTTTTTTAAAAAAAAAAGTGGGACAAAATCTTATGAAACTTTTCATTTTGGAGGGAAATTTTCCCTCCAAAACCTTTATAAACAACTTTTTTAGATAACCCTCAATGAGTAAAGCACCTCCATTGAGTGAATCCGAGAAAGCTATTATCTTGACCTTAAAACAAGAGAACAGGTCAATAGCGCAGATTAGCAGAGAAATTAAAAGATCAAGAGGAGTAATAAGTAATTATCTAAAAGATCCTAGTAGTTATGGGACTCAGAAGTCTCCTGGAAGACCTAAAAAGCTTTCAATTAGGACAAGATCAGCGATTATTAAACTAGCAAGAGGAAAAAAAATTACGTCGAGTGCGATAAAGTCAAAATTAGCACTCGACGTTAGTAAAAAAACAATAATAAGAGTTTTAAAAAAAGATGGAAAGCTCAATAGAAGGAAAATAAAGCGTAAGCCTCGTTTATCAAAGACCCATAAAAAAAACAGATTACTTTTTTCAGGTAAATATCAAGGCCTGGGCGATAATTGGAAAAAAGAAATATTTTCTGATGAAAAGAAGTTTAATTTAGATGGCCCAGACGGCTATAATTTTTATTGGGCCGGGATTAACACGGAAGAAGTTGCTTATTCCCGAAGAGCCATGGGTGGCCCATCAGTCATGATCTGGGCCTGTTTTAATTATCATGGAAAATCAAAATTAACTTTTATTGATGGAACGGTAAATAGTACTAAATATCAGGAAATACTCAGAGAAAATTTACTCCCATTTATTACTGAACAGAATATCCCAGATGTGCTATTTCAACAAGACAATGCAAAACCCCATGTGTCGATTTCTACCAAAAACTGGTTAGAAAGCAATAATATAGACACGATGTTCTGGCCAGCATTTTCGCCAGACTTGAATCCAATAGAAAACCTATGGGGAGAACTTTCTAGGTTGGTTTATGGGGATAATAAGACGTATAACACCCTAAATGAATTAAAAATATCAATAATGGAAAACTGGGAAAAAATTGGCACGTGACCGTTTCACGCCCGCATTGGAATTATACGCCCGCATTGAAAAAACTAAGGGCAAAAAATAACAAAAAAAATGAGCATCAAGGATTATTTTTAAAAAGTAGAAAAAGAAAATTAAATAGTTTTGTTTTCGGTAATTTATAATGGATGTTCATAGTGTTCATCTTGTTAAATTCAACGAGTTGACCAGGCATACCTTTAAGAACGAGGCAAAAATCTTCGACCTGTTGTATATGTGTATCATTGGGGTTTACGAAGTTAACGGAGTGATATATTGTTCTATGTTCTATCCCTGTGACTTGGCTCAATGCATTATTTAAACCCTTGTCTTTCTCCCTATTTTTAAAGGGGGGTCATTTAAAAAAATTCAATGCGGGCGTATAATTCCAATGCGGGCGTGAAACGGTCACGTGCCAAAAAATTAGTTTGAGGTACTGTAAAAAGCTTATTGACTCGATGGAAACGAGAATTGAAGCGGTAATAAAAAACGATGGGGGTTCGACCAAGTATTAATAAATGTTTAAATTAAAGTGTCATAAGATTTTGTCCCACTTTTTTTTAAAAAAAAATAAAATTTCCTGAAAAGGACTATTTTTTTAACATTGTTTAAAGAAATAAAGCTAATTTAATGTTTAGAATAAAAATATACACAAAATTTTAAAGTTTTAAACAGTTTTTACCACTAAAATCAATTAGAAATCTTAAAATTTGGGGGTGTCATAAGATTATGTCCCGGACTGTATTTTTTTACCTTTTTCAGTATTATTTAAATCTTCTGTTTCATCAGATTCTGCAAAAGAAAAAATGGTGTCTGACCAATAAATGCCCGCATTGAAAAAAAAAATAAAAGGGGTATAAGATAAAAGGAAAGGGTAATTTAATAGAGTTTTTTTATTATAAATAGTACATGGAGCGTGATGATTAATAAGTCAATACCAAAACGCGTGTTCTATGATTATTTCACAATTATCTCAATCAAATTCCTCGTCTTTGGTGTTTAAGTTATCATAAAATGTTAAAAAATTAACGAATTTAGTATGTCCCTACCTTTAATCCTCAGAATAATTTTTATAAAAAAAATATTTTTGTAAAAAGGGTGCTTTAAAAAACTCAATGCGGGCACTTATTGGTCAGATATCAAAAAAAACTTTGCACAAGTAATTTCGTGTCTTCTTCGTCATGGCTACTACTTTTTTTACATTCCATACAAATCATCGTCACTTTCATTTCCAGTAATAATTTCTTGATAACTTTTTCTCATTATCTACGGCAGTGATTCTCAACCTATGTGCCGCCAAATTTTGACCAATATATTGCGGTGTCAACATTGTCACACTATATAGAACTTTTTTGAAAAAATTGTCTGAAATTAACTTGTTATTAAATGTTAAAACATTGCCTATGTATATATTGGATCATTACGTACATAAAAAAGTTATTTGTAAACATTTTATGCAGTGTTTTATGAAGAATATATTTTTCAGCTTTATCTTTGTGTGCCGCCAAATTTCAAAATGGTCAAAAATGTGCCGCGAGAAACAAAAGGCTGAGAACCACTGATCTACGGTAATATAATAGAAAAAAACGCCTGATTTAGAAAAAAGTAAAATTAAATAATTACAACATTGACAATATAGAAAAGTTATTTTTAACAAAAGTAAAGAATGTTGCTTTTATTGGTAAAATTTATTTTCGTTGATAAAAAACTATTTTAAAGCAATCACCAATCAATATCTGTTCAGTTAATAATATTTACCATTCATTCCATGTCTTTGTTCTAATCCTTAATGTTTTCTTCTTCAAATACGGTTTTTTCTGCCTGGCACATAACTTGTGCCATTACAGTCGACCCTCGTATAACGCGGTTTTTTAAAACACGGGTTCGATAGAACGCGGTAAAAAATTCGGGACAACCCCTCGTATAACGCGGTTTTCAAAAAAAACGTGCCGATTGCTATTTTATGACTGTATATTAGACAAAAACAATAAAATATTCATAAAATGGATTTGATAGTGTATTTTTCACTCAGATTCCGCCAATTTTTCCCAATTTTGAGAAAAATTAGTGACTAATAGCGGTTTACTTAAAGATTTTAAGCATGCTTTAAAAATATTAAATAAATAATCATAAAAGACGCTGCAAATCCTCGTTAGATGTATGCAAATAATTCTTATATTTATACAATATCTATTGTTCTTTTAGGATCTTTTATAGTACTCTTTAACTTTTTTTTTGGTAAATTTATATTTATCAATGCTTTTGATTTAAAAAGTATTTCGATAAAAAAAATTATTTTAGTTAAATAAGCCTCGTTTAAAGTAATCCTTGATTTTATTTCAACGGCAAGAATTATTTTAGGGTAGAATCTGGTATTTAATTTTTCAATGGGTATATTTTAGCCCTCGATACAACACGATAAAAAACTGAGTTTTACGTTCAAATCCGGTCTCGTATAACGCGGTTTCGATATTACGCAAAACGTAAAACCGCGTTATACAAGGGTTGACTGTAGTCCCCAAAGGGTTGATAATGTATAAAAATAGGGTATGTTTTGTCGATAATAAACCCATGTACAACAACAAGCTGATAAACCCCATGGGCAGATGATTTAAACGTCCCGTCAATAACAAATGTTTCAATTAAAGGAAAAAATTTTTGAATTAACTTCCACAAAAGATAATAAATCGCTCATTATCTTAAAATCCGCTATCGAATCTTAAAAAATTTAAACTAATCTGCCAATTTTAAGTATTTCAGGGATATCTAAGATACCTCCTGGAGTGTATCCTAAAACATTCTTCCTTCTTCTTTTAATCATGTCTACCAGGTATTCATGGTATGGATCTGATTAACAAACTTTCCCTATGATAAGGCAGGAAGTTGTTCTAGAATTATGTTAAAGGCGCTTTCGGTGGTTGTTGCTGCTTTGTCTTCGATTGTTTCCATAATTTTTAGTTTGCTAATTTTTCAGGAACCGGGGGATGATTATGTTCAGTTTGCTTGTTAATGGAATTTATATGATTAAGATATATCGCGTTTCTTCATGAACGGTTGCTACACCTGCATCTAACAGATCTGTCATGACAATCATGGTTATCATAGATAAAATTCCATATATACGCAATTGTTTCCTCTTTATCCTTTAAAAATTCAAATTCGTTGTTCATATCAAGAGTACAAATTTTTTTATATAAAAATTTTAATAATTTTTGTTAAAAAAATTTCTGAACGAGTTTTTTCCATGTTTTGAACGTAGCTAGGACTTGTACGCTTTTTAAATAAAAAATAACCCATATTTTTTAAATTTCTGGGCGAGTTTACGAGTCCCGTTTTTTCATAAGTAACAGTACAATTGGATTTCTAGAACAGGAGTCGGTAAATAGGGGTTCGCGGGCGCACCTGCGCCCTTTTTTAGATTTTGGTGCGCCCTTATGATACCTTGCTGTTAAGCAATAGTTTCAAAAAAACCCCCGAAAAAAAAGATAAGTTTTAGGTCATTATAAACGCAAAAATGCATTAAAAACAAGCTTTATAAGCCAAACTTGCATAGAAAGAAGTTTTTTGTACTTGTAAAATGCATTGATGTTTTACAATTTTTTTTAATCAAGGAACGATACGCCCGCCAAAGGTTTTATGTTCTGAATTTCGCTCTTCATACGAAAAATGTTGCCGAACCATGTTTTAAAATGTTCAGTAAAGCCACTTCAAAATCTAAAATCATAATTTTTTTTGCTAAACTTTGGGATATTATCTTTTAAAAATAGGCAAATTTTTTAATATAAAGCGATGTTTTTTTTTATACATTAAACAAAAG
>KB908910.1:92831-121620 GCA_000383075.1 Nosema bombycis CQ1 | reverse complement strand
CATTCAAAGGTATGAACTGGCCCTAGCAAGAGGGGTATTTTAACTTCAAAATTCTAAAATGCCCCCATAACTCATGCAAAGACATAAAATACCCTTGACAAGAGGTGTTGTGGGAAGGCGATCAACGAGTCGTGATTCACGGCGGTGATGCTGATGGGTTTGCTGGTTAAGTGATGGAGGGAAACTTTAATAAGACTTTTCCCCTGAACCCCCATGTTCAGTGAGACTAGATGCGAAGCCAACAGGTGTAACTTAACTTTAACAAAAAAATTTCGATAATGCCCCCAGTGGGGCGTACGCATCACTTTGGGAAACACTGATTTAGATAAATCACTAGTGTGATAAGTTGTTAAAAATTTTGAAGCTACGTATTAGAAGGTACCGTCTGCTAAAACTATTTTGCTATGTTCAAGATGTATTAAATTTTCTTCAGTACATAATGCGACAATTTTGTTTTCGTCAGTCATACCCGAATCGTATTGTAGAAAATTCGCCTGATGGTAAATTCCTTATAGACAATGGAATGTCGGATTCTTCAGGCGTGCTTAAAATATGATTTGAATTTATATGACTTTTGATTTGATCTGTGAGAGAAGTTAAAAGAAGTAAAGACCACTTCTACATCATTAAAGCCTTTAAAAGTCTCATATATTATCTCTCTTGAAAGTTCAGATGTTTCTTCTGATCTTTTTAAAATTTTCCTGTAAGCAAACTCTGTTAGATTTTTTTCGAAGTCCGCTTCGTGCGAGTGCTCCGTAACACTTAATATGGCCATTTCAAGGTTTGTATGGAGGTAAGAATTACATCCAAGAGTTCTACATCTCCAAATTATTTTATCTAGGGCATTCTTCTTATAGTTATAACTATAACCTTCGTATAAAACTTTTCTACCTCCTCTTTTTGATTGAATTTCTACCATCTCGTCGTGTGAAAAATTTTCCATCATAAGGGATAAGTTTTTTTTAAAAAAAAACTTTTTTTATTTTGTCATGGGGCCGAAAAAACAAATTCTCGGGAGCATGTTGATGCATTAGCACTATCAAGAAAGTTTACACTTGCTAAAAAACATTCCCGAGTTATATTGTGGTCAATATTTGTAAAAAGGATAGTAAAAACACACCTCCCCGTCTTTTCGAAGTTTTATCAGCTATTACAACAATTGGCTTATTTTTTAATTAAATCTTAACAAAATCTTTCTCAGATTTTCCACACAAGGGCAAAAATCTCCTTCCTAAAGCGTCACCAACGGAAGCACACCTGAACCCGGTACATATTTATCAAAATATTCACGTACGGCTAAGTGATCCATTTTTAGAAGCGGAATATTAGCTCTAAGACACATGTTCACCGTATCTTCTACAAAAGTTTTACATTCATCCTCAACTTTTTTTTGTTTCTCAAATATTTTGGAAATTGTGGTTTGTCGTTTGTTTACTATAGCACATGGCATAGAAAATTTTTTTAAATGTGTTTCAGCTTTAACATGTTTTTTCAATGTGTCTTTTTTCTGAAACTAACCGAATGTTACAATATTGACACATCACAATATTTGTATCGGCCACATAGAGACCATCTTTTGTGTATTCAAGTATTATTTGTTAGGGCGTCCCATTTTAGGGCAAAAAAAAATTTATAAAACACTTGCGTGCCTAAAGCGTTACAAATGAACACTGCTTGCATGCAGCGTTCCCTAATCTAGCGATAGACAGCAAATGTATAATACTCGAAAGCGTTCGTTGTGTCTAGTAAATTCGTCCGAAAGGAACTTTGTAGAAGTTCAATTTGCGCAAATCGCAACTCGGAAGATACGATAGTAATTAATAATCAACCATTTGAACATTACCATAGTGTAAACGACGACTTTCTCTAGACATAAAATATGAAATAGTGCGACCACTGATCTTAAACATGATCTAAAAAACGTTTTAGATCCTCCTTTAAAGATATTTAAGTATGGGCGTCTGTGGTATCTTACGACATAAATTTTAAGTTTTTTTTAAAAAAAAATTTATTCTTTTAAAAAAAAAATATTTTATGTCCTAACAAAATTATAAACAAAATAAAGAACAACTGACAACGGATATGAACATTAATTAAACAATAAACAATTAACAACACATTAGCTCTTATTTAGAGCAATATTTAAGATTCGGTTCTCTCTCACGAGGGTACCACAGCGTCATACATATGATGGCGCGTAAGCGTAATAAAAGGGTTACTAGCATTTCTGTTACGTTGGAAGTCAACATCATAGTTTGTGCATTTATTTGCATCTTTTTCGTGATTACGAGAATTCTATACCTCTAATCATAGTATACCATTTGATCATAGTACACTGAAGACGAGATAACACTACTTTATAATAGCTATAAACGAATTTAATTAAAGAAGTTTGTCCAATGACAAGTTTATACCGATATAAAAAATGAAAAAAAAATATCGAAAATAATTTACTCCGTAAATTTCAAAGAGATCAAGTTTATAATTAGGTTGTTGATTCTCTTGTCGACCTTAAATTTTCTTTTGAAAATAAATTCTTAAAGATATCCTTCTAGAAAACGTTCAGACGTACCGAACTGACGCCCGAGTGGTCTTTTATCATGTAACCAACAATTTTTAATGTTCTGCGTGTGTACATTTGAATCTAAAGGATCGACAAAATTATAGGTAAGATTTACAGTGTTGTGTGTAGTATCATCAGAGCCCGGAAAAAAATTGGCTTTTTCTTAAAAAATATCGGCAAAATATCGGCAATTTTTTGTGCAGGGGTAAAAAAGCATAATTTATTCGGAAAACTCCCGTTCAAATTTTTTTAAATATAATAAACTTTAATAAATGTGGCGTGCGAAGCACGCCACTGTGCAAAACGCGCCACCTATAAAAGGAAAAAAAATAAATTTTAACCCTTCTTTTTTTTATAAAATTTAAAATACAAACAAATAAAAACAAATAAAAAATTTATATTAATCTCATTTATTATAAGGTTTAAGTCTAGATAACAGTACCACTTTCTCCTCAGTTCCAATTAAAATCTTTGCCCTGTTGCTAGATAAAATTTCAATAATTTTTGCTGGATCGGAATAAAAGGAGGAAAATTTTTTTTTCTTTGTCTTAACATTGTTATCAAAATCCAATGCAAGAATTACGAGATCACCTACTTTAAAATTATATTTTGAAACATGGACCAAAGAGTGTCTGTCCATTCTAGCCAAATAATTTTCATCAATAGAATGTTTTGATATAATTTTTACTTCATTTAAATCTTCTACTATTTTATTACTTACATCAGGGGTCGGCAACGCGGCGCCCGCGGGCGCACCTGCGCCCTTTTTCAAATTTTGGTGCGCCCGCCTGGCACTTTGCTATTAAGAAAAAGTTAAAAAAAACCTCGGAAAAAAAATTTTTCAGTCAAATTTTTTATAAATTAAAACGTAATATGCATTAAAAATAACTTTTACAAAACAAACTTGCATAAAAGGAAGTTGCAATCCCTGTAAAATGTATTAATGCTTCGACATTTTTTTACTTGAGCAATGATGCGCCCGCCATATTTTTTATCCTCTAAATTTCACTCTTCGCACAAAAAAGGTTGCCGACCCCTGACTTACATCAATTTCACTAATACTAGTATCGTCCATAGCGACAGTATTAACTCCTGACCGTCTGAAGAAAAGTTGAAAGGGTGTGGTTTTAACTGCTGAATGCCACGATGTGTTGTATAAATAGATTACTTTATTTAGAAATTTCAACCAATTTTTTTCATCTTTTACACCCGTTAAAATTTCTTCTTCAAAAATATGCCTTTGAATATATCGAGTTAAGGTTTGATTAAACCTCTCGATTTGGCCATTCGCTTGTGGATGACGAGGCCTTGAATGTTTAAAAACAATTTTAAACTCATCTGCCAATTCATTCATATCTGAATTGCAGAATTCTTTGCCATTATCACACTGGATAATTTTTGGAGGCCCTGTATATACTAAAAAAAGCTCTTCAAGCTTTTCTTTCACCTCTTTTCCACTTTTAGTTTTGAGAGGAAAAGCCCAACAGTACTTTGAAAAAACGTCTATAATGGTTAAGATCCATTTATAGCCACAATTTTTGCCTCATAGCTTGAGACGTCAACCAAATCAATCATCAGGCGTTCCAACGGGGACTCTGCGGTTATATGTACTTGTTGTTCCTTTGTTTTAAGTGGCTGTGATTGTGAGCACACCACACACTCGGATACAACTTTCCTTATAAGATCTCTAGAAATTTTGAAGTAAACCCTATTACACTCGTACTCAAACTTGTGCATACCAAGATGATGACCTTGGTGAAAGGTTTTACATTCTAATTCCATGATTTCGATCTCCTCGTCGCATAGAACTCTTTTGTGATTGCCATCCGCATTTTTTAGATAAAGAAGCTCATTTAAAAGAATAAAGTCTTCAGACTTCTTTTTAAGTCTTTTTTTGGAATGCTTATCTAATACTATTTCATTACCAAGGCCCTTTAAAAACAAAACTATATCATTATATTCTTTTCTGGTTTTTACTGAAGACGTCATTTTTTTAGGGCTTAAAAATTTTTTTTTGAAAAGGACATATTTCTATCATAAAAATACAAAATAAACATATTTGAGCTGATTGTCACAATTAGCTAACTTTTATTGTGTTTATAAAAGCCTTTTTAATTTTTTTGTTGTAAATAAAGTTTTTATTAATATTTGGCTTTACTGCTCTTACAGCTACACTTAGTATAGTTGTACGCTAACCGGTTCATAATCTGGGTCCCCAGGTACGAATCTTGAAAATGAGGGATTTTTAAATTAGTAAGAAAAATAAAAAAGGGGGAATAATTGCGGAATGCACAGGGTGGCGCGTTTTGCACAGGGGCGTGTCTTGCACGCCACAATAAACAAGGCCGGAATAGAGAAATGGCATTAGAATTATGTCGTATTGATAGAAACAACTTGGTTGTAACGTTTTTGGTAGTCGAAAGTATTATAAAACTTCAAATGTTTTTTTTTCAAAAAAATAGTATCAAAATTTCTATCAAAGAGTCTAATTAATGTGTAAAAAGAGAAATAAAAAACGTTTTAATAAGATTATGATATTTTAAAAGTTAGATATTTTACTTTTTATCCTTTTAGGGATAAAAGTAGCAAAATTTTAAAACATCTCAAGGATAAAAATATCGGGTTTCAGAAAAAAAATGGTACCACTTTTTTTTCCGGGCTCTGATTATCATTAATATCGCTTATACTTCTTTAAGCCGCCCAACAGTCTGATATAATTGTCGTTCCTGATAAAATTCTCTCGTTAATGATAATTAAAAGTGTTGAAGTTCTTCTTTCTAAGACGGAAACAAGAAAGCATTTACTCGTCTGTCTATCAATTCCCCCAAAGACCAATTGACTTTCTCTCAGCCTTCCCGCTGTATTTTCTTCTAAAAAGCAATGATTTGTCTTTTTTGACGACTTTACTAACACCATTTTCATCGATTCCGCCGATCATACTACCTGTTTCAAGAAGAATTTCCTGAACAACTCCACGTAAATCATATCACCATTTGGTGATAGTCGGCCTGCTAACTTCTGATTCATTAACCATTGTTCTTTGTAAATTGTCGTCACATCAACGAACTAAAAACTTGAGATATTGACTAAATCCGACCTTGATCCCTTCAAAAACCGAATTTTGTCGGACAGAAACCTCTGTCTTACATGGTTGTGAACAAAATTATAAATATTTATCCCTGATTTTTTCTTTTTTGATGAGATGCATTCTCGATCCACATTTTACACAGGATCGAGAATTTTTAATAAGATTTACCTACGCGCAAAAACAAAGCATTTCGTATGGGCCATTGTTGTTGACTCTATCTATATAGCTCGATGTGAATTTTAATTGCACTATCTTTTCTGTGGAATATAAGTTTTCAACGGTAACCGTAAACTCGCCGCTCGGCGAGTTTACGGGTACTCGTCGAAAAAACTCGTCGAAAAAACTCGTCGAAAAAACTCGTCGAAAAAAACTCGTCGAAAAAAACTTGCCGAAAAAAACTTGCCGAAAAAAACTTGCCGAAAAAAACTTGCCGAAAAAAACTTGCCGAAAAAAATTTTGAGTTATTGTTAGAGTGTAAAATGCGATCTAAAACACGCAAAAACGATAAAACATGATGTTTTGATTTTAAAAGATCAAAAAATCAATTCAATCTCAAATGAAACGATCTGACTCATTTTTGTTCAAGGGTAAACTAAAATAAAAGAAAACTTTTAGTATAAATGTAGTTTTCTAAAAATAATATATTAAATACGTTTAATAAACAATTATGAAACATTTTGCATTATGTGTGTTTTTGATTAACTGATTAAGATATCAACAATGCGGTAATGTTTTAGAAAAAAAGCTTATAAGCTTTCATTTTTTAACAAATATGTCAAATTCATTAATTCCTAACAACGATATACAGTTTGTTACATTAAAATGAATAATTTTTTTTGAAGGACTACAATGCTTCTCAGATGTTATAGTTTAGATAATTTCTTATTTATGAATTTTATTAAAAGATTTATCGGAATACATTTTTTTGTTATTTCTTCTACAACGGTTTAAAAGCATTTTTTCAACAGACTGTTACATTAAAATGAATAATTTTTTTTTTGTAAACAAAAAAGGTTTCGATTTTCCCTCCAAAAACATATAAACAAAGCAACAATTTTTACCCCCTAATGCACGTGACTCCTGACTTGAAAGAATCCATAGTTACTCTTTTTTTAGAAAAAAAAACTCAGGTAAAAATTGCTGAGGAACTAGGTATAAGTCAAAGCTCTGTGTCCAGAACAATCGGGGACTACAAGAAAACCGGGTCCTGTCTTAATAAAAATTTAAATACAAGAAGAAGAAAGTTTGACGAAACGGATATAAACGTCATAAAAAAAATAAATCAAAAAAATCCTAAAACGTCTTTGAGAAAAGTGGCTGCTGAAGTGAAAGAAAAGACGGGTAAAGACATATCTTATGTAACTGTAAAAAGGGTACTTAATGAAAACCGTCTTTTCGCATATTCACCAATCAAAAAGCCACTTCTCTCAAAAAAGAATATTGCATTAAGAAAGAATTTATCAGAAAAATTTATTTTCCGCTCAGAAGAACAGATTAAGCAGATAATCTTCTCTGATGAAAGTAAATTCAATCTTTTTTATTCTGATGGGAGATTAAAGGTGTGGCGAGAACCGTCAACAGGCCTGAAATTGAAAAATTTAATGCCTACTGTGAAATTTGGGGGAGGTTCAGTAATGGTTTGGGGATGTTTTTCCTATTATGGAATGGAGAAATTAGTCTTTATAGATGGTACTATGGATGCTGTCAAATACGTAGATATTCTTTCTAATAACCTTGCCTCTTCTGCTGAGTCTATGCGTCTAGATCAGTGGTTCCCAAAGTGGGGCGTACGCCCCACTGGGGGGCATTTTGGTAGTTGGAGGGGGGCATTATCGAATTTTTTTAGTTTAAATTACCCCCCTTGATAAGGCTATTTTATATCTTTGCATAAGTTATGGGGGCATTTGCGATTTCAAAATCTCAAAAGTGGGGCATGGGCTAAAAAAGTTTGGGAAACACTGGTCTAGATTCTTTTACTTTCCAACAAGACAACGATCCGAAACACACATCAAGGATCGCTAAGAATTATTTTGCTGCTAAAAACATTGATCTTCTCCCTTGGCCCCCTCAATCACCCGATCTTAATCCCATTGAGGCAATATGGGGCATTATAAAGCCTAAAGTTGATAAATTAAAACCAAAAAATATCAAAGAATTAAAAGAATATATTACAATGGAATGGAATGCGATACCTCCTTCAGTCTATCAAAAATATGCTTTGAGTTTTAAAGATCGAGCAATTGAATGTTTTAAAGCTGGTGGGTTACAAACAAGATATTAAAATTTTAAATTATTCAGATTAATGTAACATTTTTTTAAAAAAAACATAAAAGCCATTTATACAAGTAGATAGGAAAAAATCTATTTCGATTATTAGATAGGTATGATTTTTATTTATTTATTTAGTGAGTTTTCTACTCCATTCGTGTCATCACACAAGGTTTAGAGCTCTATTCATTTTAATGTAACATACTGTAGCGGAAACAGAAGAAATTGAGTTTATAAATTCACAGCGTAGTGGTTCAGTTCTAGTACATAATAACTTTATGTATAACAAAGATAAGATTCAAGAAGGAAAAACTCGTTGGCGCTGCATGAACAGGGCGTGTAAAGGAGTTGTGTATCTTGACGAAAATAATTCTATTGTCAAAACAGTTGAACACAGTCACTCTCCTGTCCCAGACAAAATTAGGAAAAGAAAGGCGTTAAATCAGATTAAAGAAAGGTTGATGAATACTTTTGAAAACGCGGTAGACATAATTGTGGATCACTTACCGGTTTTATCTGAAAGTGAAAATATTGCGCTAATGCCCTCTATAGATTATATCAGAGATACCATTCGCCGAGAAAGGAATATCCACATTGGCCATATTCCTGGAAAGATAATAGATATACCAGATATGTTAAAACATGATAAACTTGGGAATCCCTTTTTAAGATATGATAGTGGTTTTGAAGACAATGAAAGAATAATCATCTTCTTTTCGTCCTTTAAACAAAAATATTTGGGAAAAATAGAAACTTTCGTAATAGATGGAACCTTTAAGTCTTCGCCAAGCGGATTTTACCAAGTCGTAATCCTCCACGGATATATATTTGGTAAAACTTTTCCATTCATGTACATACTTTTAAGTAATAAAACTGAAAACTCTTATTTTAGAGCTTTCGAAAAATGTAAGGAACTTGGAACCTTAAATATTAAATTTATTGTTACCGATCTCGAAAGGGCCTTAATCAATGCACTTAGGAAATCATTCCCTGAGGCTGAATACCATGGATGTTTATTTCATCTAAGTCAAGCAGCATGGAAAAGGATTGGGTATTTAGGAGATATTAAGGTTTATAAAGAGAATGAATTGTATAAAAAGGCCGTAAAAATGATGCTATGTCTTGCATTCGTTCCGACGCAGGACGTTCCAGCCTTCTATGAAGATATAAAAGATTTTATCATAAAAAATGATTAGCAGGTTGTTAATAATTTTCAAACTTATTTCGAAAAAAATTATTTAAGATTGAATACAGAAGGCGATGAAGAATCAGCCGATTCTATTTATCACATAGATTTTTGGAACGCATTTAACAGAATACAAAATGGAGTTCCAAGGACTTCCAACAATGCTGAAAGTTGGAATAGGACTCTTAATGGAAGAATTGTAATAACAAATCCAAACATTGCGCTTTTTATCACAAATATTCTTAAATGTGAAGAGTTGGATATATACGACCTTAAAAGATGTCATTTTGGAATCTTCGAATTTAAAAAAACACGAAAAGAAGATGTCATTGCTTTATTAATAAAAAACTATAAACACTTCTCTAGAAAAGAGTATATGGAAGCTTTGTTAATTCATGTGTTTTTTAAATTTGAAAAAGAAGAAAAACAAAAGAAAAAAAGTGGTGTTAATGGAAATTCGAACGGTGGCCGTAATGATAGTCAAAATCGCCCTGAAGACGAAATTGATGGTAACGATGATTTAAATATAACTAAAAATGAATCAAAAGGTAATGATAATAGCGATGAAAGTTTAACTAATTATTTTAACGAAGAACCTAATATCTCGAAAAAATAAACCTTTTTTCTAAATTATATTTAAATTCTATTAATTAAAAACAGTAATTAAGTTACGTCAAATAATAATAAAACATTTTAATAAACTTTTATATGTCTACAACAAATTTTTATTTTTTTTTGGCGAGTTTTTTTCGGCGAGTTTTCTTTCGACGAGTTTTTTCGGCAAGAACCCGTAAACTCGCCGCTCGGCGAGTTTACGGCTATCCAGTTTTCAACAATTTGAAAAATTTTTTGTTTCCTCGACATCTAAAAGGAAAGCCTTAGGAAATTTTATATCGACAGAAACTTTCATTAGCCAGATATTTTGCAGTTTATTATATATACTCTATATTTTTATGCTTTATGCCGTACATTTTTTTTTCGTATTATCAATACAGATATTAAATTTTATAGTTTTTAGAGGTGTGATTTTTTTTACTTACCTAGACTTAAATTTTTTTCTAAAACGCCCCTATGATTTGACCAATAAAAAATGAAAAGGAGTATAATGATATTTTGTTGTTTTAAAAGGAGATGGAGATCAAATAAATTTGTCTAAAGAAGAGAAAAGAAGACTTAAAAAAAGGCATCAAGTTTTGTCCTTATTGGTAATTTTTTGTACCTTAAGGATTTAGAAGCAGGTAACCACAAAAGAGCTTTTCACACCGAAGACATGGATGTGATGATGATAAAATGTAAAACATTCTATCAGGCAGATAATCATGTGGGGTGCAATAAGTTTGAAACTCTTTGCAATGAAGTTTACTTCAATTTCCCCGGGCTCTTATTTGTCAAATGGTTTTTGAGTGCTTGCGCTGTGCCCAGTCACATCAACTCAAGACCAAGGATAAGCAAATGCACATTGCTGCACAAGCCCCGATGGCGCGACTTATGATCGATATCATCAATATAAGCTGCTATAAGGAGGTAAACAACGGAACGCATGGATTTTAAGTGTAATAGACGTTTACTTAAAATTTAGTTGGGCTTTTCCACCGCAGAAGAAGACAGGTTAAGAGGTTGCCGAAAATTTAGAAAATCTTTTCTATAGGCATACTGGTCATCCGAAAATCCTCCAATGCGATAACGGTAATGAATTTGTAAATTCCGATATGGACAGGCTAGCAAACGAGTTTAGTACTACGATTAGACATTCTATATCTCGACACGCCCAAGATAATGGTCAGATTTAAAGGATTAATCAGCCACTAACCAGATATACTCAAAATTTAGTATTTGATGTGAAAATCAAAGACCAAGGCTCTGATAAGAATAAAGTGTGGTTGCCACATTTGAATAAGGTGATATAGCTTATAAATAGGATGGAACACTGCGCAACAAAAAAGACGCCGTGCCGTCTATTTCTTGATATTTCTGGGTTTAACACAGTAACTTTATCCCGAACCACAGAAGCAGAAGAAACAGACCTTTCAGATGACAAAAATAAAGAAACCTCTATTGCTACTGCTTTTAATACTAATTACACCAATACTCTACTACTTTTACCACTTCTACATCAACTATTGATCTTAATTATCTAAAAAGAGTGTATAGGCACTCCCTTGTTCATGTATCTAAATATGATTTTAAAGTTGGTGACAAAGTTATGGTTGCAAAAGATATCGACACTAATACAAAGACACATAAAAAATTAAAATTGTTCTCCTTTTTTTCTCAGAAGTTGAAATAGTTTAAATGTTATCAAATAATAGAGTCAAAGTTAAAAAAGGTGATAGATATGAGATAGTGTGGATTTCAAGACTAAAACGTTTTAATAAAAAAGGTATACAAAAAAATTGTTTTTATTTTTTTCTTCGAAAAATAGGGGCTATTTTTAAAAAAAAAATTCTTTTATAGTGGTATTTTTGGCACGGGGTTGCCTGTGCATGCTACAATGAGGAAATCCTTGTCTCACTTTCAAAACACGAAAAAAAATAATTGAAAATATGAACTTAAGTATTGATGATTTTGTTACTACATAGATTCGATCGACGCATTATTGATTGTTTTTTTTTCTAGGTTTCATGATTTCAAGCCTTTAGAGTCTGTAATTCCATTTTTGTAAATCCTTTTAATGTTCATGACTCTGGTTTATCTTTAAATATTTCAAGTTTTTTAATGTAGTCAAAATGGAAGGTTTAGAAATAGAAATAATTAATTTATAGAATTATATTGTTTTTAAATCTCATTATGTGTTTAAAGACTTATGAAAATTGTTCCAAATGAGAAATTTTTCATTTTAAGAAAACGTGCTCTTAAAATATTTTCTTATTGTAAGACAACGTATATTTGTGAAGCCCTTTTTTAATATGACATATTTGAAATCTAAATATAGATCACAACTAACGAACAAGCATTTAGATAACTGTTTAAGAGCAGGAAAATCATTTTTAGATATTGATTATGACCAGATTAGAAATTATATACAAAACCGAATTTTTCATTAAAAGGTATTGTTTTTATAAGTCCATGTATGTGATTTAAATTTTTTTTAAACAAAATAAACATATTTTCATTTGCATTTTATTATAATGTTCCTTGAACTCATAAAGATTCTTTTCATTTCCTCTGATTGGTTTTAATTAAAAATTAAGGAGAACTATTGGGGCAAAGAGAAAAAAATGTCATCCTTTTTGATTTTTTCCTAAAAAAAATGCAAACTAACCTTGTCCAGGTATGATAAAAAGGATAAAGTATAACTAGTAACATAAAAAAAAATTCACCCTTCATGCTAGTCGAGACACTTTCAAAATGCAAAATCAACTCCCCATATTATAAACATTTGCTTACGGAAGAGGAACAGAGTTTCTTCAATGAGAATGAAGAAACTGTATGGGCATTAGTAGAAAAAATAATACATTTCCCTACTAATAGGATAAATGCAAAAAAAGGAATGGGTAACGATTATCCATTCCTCAAAGATATTTACGATAAAGTAGAATTACTCCTTTATCGTAAAATCGAACATCTTAGAACCAGTAAGAAAACACTGGAAGATGTAAAAGCTATAAAGACAAACTCAGATCTCTATAAATCTGAGTTTGCTTTATAAAAGACATGTGTTCTTAATACATATGTCGGCAAACAATATTCATCGATGACTTGCAACGATGAACTTTGAGACCATGCTCTAAGTCAGTGATGGCAAAAGCAGACCTGCGGGTCACTATTGACCCACTTGGCATTTTTTAGTGACCCACTTGTAACTTTTTTTTTAGTTTAAAAAATATTGACTCTGAGCAATTTGATTTATAAAATTACCTATAAAGTAATTTAAATACTATTTGTACATATTTTAAATGCAACAAAAACAATTAGTTTTTGTAAAATATCGTTTCTTGGGTTTTATAGTATAAAACAGGTATGAGCAACCCGGGGCCCGCGGGCCACGAGTGGCCCGCCGAGCATTTTTGAAATTTAATTTATTTTTTAAAGAAGTACAAACGCATAAGAGCAAAAGTGCAAACATGACAACAAAATGTTAAAAACCAAACTTATATAATCCCATCACCTTTAAAAACATCAGAAACATCGATCGCTACAGTTTAGTTCACATATTTGTAATTAATTTTTTTGAGTGGCCCGTCTTTCGAAAATTAAAATTGGCCCTTTGATCAAAAAGGTTGCTCACCCCTGGTATAAAAGAAATTTTTTTTGCATTTTATAATTTACTGATTGACCCACTTGAATGTTTTTACTCTTAAAGTTTTCAAAAAATGACCCACTGACTTATTTTACTCTGCCATCACTGCTCTAAGTGGTCTCGAAGGCGTATTCAATAATATATTGAATATGAAAGAGGTAGGGGCATCTAATATGCTTAAAAGAGTAGAATTAGTCATAGGTTTTCCCTACCACATTAGCCATTCTACTTAGTGTAAAACTTCTTAGAGTTTTTAAATGCATGTTCAATGATTATCTAATTATTGAGGCATGCGACTACCTAATTGGCAGACTAAATAAGTCTAAGACTCAGTTTTTACGGGGGAAAAAATTGGCTGGTCATGCAGGGGATAAAGAAGTTTCTATTAAAAAAAAATCAAAAATATAAAAAACAACTTATTCTAATAAAAATAAATTACTTTATTAATAAAATGGAGGTAAAGAAAATTATGCAGACATAATTTTTTTCAAAAACAAACAAAAAACTGTTGGAACGGCCGTGAAAGAAAGATGTATTATTAGAAAAAACGGGAGCCGGAACAGACTAGTGGATCCGGCACCTCCATATCTAAAGCTCTGGTGAGTTTCCTTGAGAATCTTACGTTGAGTAAAAGGGTGTGGCCTCGACAAGCACATCTATCATTCATGACTAGATTTGGTAAGATGCTAATGCAAACACTAGGATGAACCTCAGTGAAAGCATCTCTCTAAATAACTAGTAATATTTAATGGGGGTGATTCCTCATGGCGTTTCTTACAAAAAAATGTACTAGTATTGTTTTCCATTCCTCCTTGACCGTCATGAGGGGTTATAATTTTTTTTAAAATTTATTCAAAGAAATTTCTATATAAAATACATTTGTAAAAGCATTAGACAGATTAATGTGGTTTATACCACATACCACTCTCTTCCATATCGTTTAAAACTTTTAACATAAACATAACCTGGTTTTCCTTCTAATCGATACCACCTGCCATATTTTTCTATTCTAATTATCTTCGGCGGTCTACTATATTTTCTATTTAACTTCCTATAAAAACTATATCCCATTTTGAATTTACTAACGCCTAACCTCGACTTTATCCTTGGTTAAATAAACTGTTTTACCTTATCTAGATCCCAAAAATAGTAACCATATTTTATTTTCCAGCATATGGCAAAATCTGTAGATTTCTATTATAATTCAAGTTTATAACGTCCTCATCTATATGAGTAACTTCTTTTTTAATATTCTTGCCTTTATCCACAGCTAACATGAAAGCTATTGTTTGATTTAATTTTTCGAATATTCCATTGGAGCTTAGCGTGTAAACACCCAATTCTTACACGCTTTTTCTTTCTCCTTAAAAAATTCTTTTGACTTATTGCTTACATAATGTTTCCCATTATTAATATTTAGGTGCCGGCATTCTCCTTGTTCCTTAATCCATATTTTACATTTTTGCAAATCACTTTCCCCATAACATTCACTTCAAAAAAAAATCTTATGATTTGGTACCAACATCAGTTTACCAAGTATATGATCAACCTTTCTTTGAGACGAATGCTTAAATTGATTTAATTAAAAAAAATCGGTAAATGTCTAATGACACTCTTTCAAATGGTCTGTCGCTCATCATAGAGCAGTAGTAGGCGAACTACTATGGTTGCAGGCCAGTCAAACAATAAAAATTAAGTAACGGGCCAGTAAATAAATATAATCAAAAGCCATTAGACTGTTAAAATATAATTAGAACCATAAATTACCTGTATATGTTTTTATATGCCTTCAATTATCTTAATTCTAAAAATTTCTTTGCTGTTTAGACTTTTTGCAATTTATTTTGTTAGAAAAAAAGTACGGCAGGCCGTAGTTCGCCCATCACTGTCATAGAGCATCTTATTAGTTTTTTTTTCTTAATATTTTTTTGTAATCTTGACATTTTTTGCAGTTTTGAAATATCTTTTTTATGCTTGGAATAAAATCTTGGAAGTAAAAACATGCTTTTAAATTGTAATACAATGTGGTTACTTTTTTCTAACCAAACTGAACATGCAGCCGTTCTAAGACTTTAAAATTGTATTCTCTTTGATTATTTACAGTTTGTAAAGTGGAAGTCAGATAGAAAAAATAAGCTTTGATAAAGTTTAAAAATAAGTTTTAAATAAATTATTCAATATATTTTTTAAAATTGAAGGTGTTAATTTTTTGGTAAAAGTCCGTTTTTTGTCGTTATAGGAAATTTTTCGTTATAAATAAAATAAAAAAAAACTGTAAAAAAAATAAAAAAATAGAACACATTTAATCATCAAATTTATCGGTATTTAAACGGATTTTTAGATAATCAATTCTTGTTTCAATATTAAATCTTTTTAAAAACATAAATTCTGGTAAACATCTTTTTAAACCACTCCCAATTATTTCGAATTTATTTTTAAAAGGTCTTTTTGTATGCGACCAACCATTTTAAGATTTTTTTTGACATTCTTTAAGGGTGAGGTCAGAAAAAATCTATAACGACAAAAAACGGACTTTTACCGTCGAATATTTTTTTAATTAATAGTTTATGTGACCTCCTTTTGCTCGATGTACTTTACAAGCTCTTTTTTTAAAGCTTAACGCTAATTTTCGACACAGCTTCACTGGAATTGCATCTCATTCTCTTTCAATTATCACCTTTAACTCCGGTATGGCTTTAGGAGCATATACTGCGATTTTATCTTTGATAAGGCTTATAAATTCTCAATAGGGGCCATATCTGGTGATTGTGCAGGCCAAGACAACACATCAAGTACTTTTTATTCCCGAAAAACTTCTTTGCCAGCTTCAAGTATGCTTGGGGTCGTTATCTTGTTGGAAAGTATAATGCTTAAGACCCATCATACATGCTGAATCGGTCAGGTTTTTGGAAAAAATATTGACATATGCCACCGCATCTATATTACCTTCGATAAAAACCAGCTTACCGACTCCATAGTATGATAAACAACCCTACACCATAACTGAGCCCTTCCAAATTTAACTGTCGGAGTTATATGTTTCATTTGGAGGCCAGTTGATGGAGGTCTGCATACAGACGACTTTCCATCCGAATATTTTAAGTTAAACTTACTTTCATCGGAGAAAATAATTGTTTTTAACTCATCTTTTTCCAAGCAAATAAAAACACCTGATTTTTTTATCCTATCCTTTTTATTTTTTTCCGACAAAAGAAGTTTTTTTATTGGAGAATATGAAAAAATGTTCCTCTCATTAAGTTTATTCTTTAAAGTAGTATGAGATATGTCTAAACCGGTTATCTTTTTTACTTCTGAAGCTGTCTTTCTTAACGAAGTCTTTGGATTATTTTTATTTATTTTAAAAATATTGTCGACAACTGATCTACCGAATGTCTCTTGGGGTCCTAAACGTGGTTGATTATTATCGGTATTACTCGTTTCTTTATATTTTTTTGTTTTCTTGAAACTGTGCTCTAGCTTAACTTAAGCTTTTTTTGATATACTGATCTGAGTAAAATTTTCTTCATAAAGGCTTATTATTTAAAAACTCCGTTAGGATCATTATTAGAGGATAAAATAAACTAGCAAAATTTTTTTTGTTGAAAGGAAAATTTGTTTTGGTTTTTTAAAGAAAATAAACAACTTCCATTTTACATTTTTTTTAAAAACTAAGATTAACAGTATAAACTCAACAAAAAACAACAAACTAATTCCGTAATCGTTTCAATCTATCCAAAATACACTTAAATATTCTTTTTTACATTCCTTATTGCTTTTAAGACATGACAAAAAGATATCCAAATTCCACTTTACAAACTGTACATCTAATTAAACTCATTATTCAATCTAAAGCAAAAAGTCTATTTGATGATATTAAAAGAGAAGAAATTTTAAAAACGACTTTAACACAGACAATGGTGTTCTAAATGAGACAGTCGAAGCTAGTAGTGGTTGGTTTGAAAGATTTAAGTCCAGAACAAATATTCATAGCGTTACTTTAAAAGGTGAAGCCGCGGACGCAGATGCGGTTGCAGCAGAAAGATATCCAGAAAAATTAAAAAGGATAATAAATCAAGGCGGATATGATTCAAAACAAGTGTTTAACGTTGATGAAACCGGGTTGTTTTAAACGTTTACCAAAAGAACCTATATTTCCTCAAACAGAAAGTTCTGTTCCAGGGTTTAAAGCTAGTAAAGATAGGCTTACCCTTCTCTTTGGTGTAAATGCCAACGAAGATTTTAAATTTAAACCTTTCTTAATTTATCAATCAGAAAATACAAGAGATTTAAAGGAAATTTCAAGGATCATCATTCTATTCACTGTAGATCTAATAGTAGGGCATGGATGACATCATCTATGTTCCAAAACTGGGTTGTTACGTGTGCCATTCCAAAAATGCGCACATATTTTGTAAAAGAAAATTTAAGTTTTAACAAGAATAATACCATACGTAATGACGTAAGATGGGTTGGTGACAACTTATCACCGAACATACAGGAAGGAATTGGATCTAGATAACCGCATCGAAGCTTACGTACAATCTCGGGTGCTAAAGATGACCCTCGAAAGCTTAACTTTGGATTCTCGGCGTGAAACACAACCCACGGAAGTCCACCAAGAAGAAAAATGTGTAAGAAAAGGCCCAACCACTCGGCCCGAGCCACCCGCTCCAGCCTCCTGTGAGTCTAATTAGGAAAGGAAGACTAAGCATTAATATACCCTATTAAATATTTATTTATAAGTTTTAAAGCTTTAATTATAGTAGATAATTCTCCGGGCCATCCAATTCACATAAACGAAGTGGATGAAAATGTTAAGTTTGTATTCTTACCACCTAATACAACATCACTTATTCAACTAATGGACCAGGGTTAATATCTGCGTGTAAAAGTTACTATCTCAGGAGAACTTTGAAACTTCTTTAAGCGAAATTGATGGGGAAAACACATTGACAATGATTGAATTTTGGAATAAATTCAATGTAAATAAGGCAATTGATAGTATTTCGAAATCATGGGAAGAAGTATCACTATCGTGTATGAACAGAGATCGGCGGAAAATATAGCCATAATGTGTCAAAGAAAGTTATAAAACAGTTACCGATGATACTTTACTAATTTGTCAAGATATTTCTAACATTGCTAGAGAATCAACATTGAGGGAATGCAGGAAAATGATATAACTGAATTGCTAGCTTGTCACAATCAAGATTTATCTAATGAGGGTGTTGTGACCCCACGTCTGGGTAACACCTCTAAGCTTATTTTCAATATCGCTATTAATATAATTGATTTTATTGTTTAAATTGTGGTTCGTTTCCACTTTTTCCTTGTCAGTTCCTTTATTCATATATTGTCGTGTCAGGGTTAAAATAAAAATTTTTAAAAACAAAATATTTTCTAGAAAAATAATAAAAGGAGAAAATGTGGAGAATACCACAGAGGGGTAATTACAAATCTATATTAGAGAAGATGACAGTGATTTAAAGACACCAATATTCGAAGGAAAAAACTAACTTCTAAAAAAATCTCGCAAGTTTTGTTTCTAATCAATGAAGGTATGGAAACCATTTTACAAAATAATCCCGATAGTGTTAGAAGTTCAATAGTGTCTCGCGCGATAGATTCAAATATTAGTTTTACAAAGAAATATATAATGCTCTCAGTTAGAAATCTGTTGAATCAACACTTGATCAATACTTCAATAAAAACACTAACCTGATATAGAGTCCAAAACTGGCCAATAAAGTCATAATTTAACTTTTATTGATTAAAGGTATTATTTTTTGAAAAAAATAGCTAACATTAAAGATTAATACCACAAAATGTTTTTTAATTACAAATTTGATGTTGTAAACATCCCTTCTCAATAAAATTTAAATGAATTACAAACTTTGTCCGAGTTTTAAACTAAAATCATGTTTCGTGTTAAAATGTTTCACTCTGCGTCGCATCTTTAGGAACGAATTAGTGACTCAAAGCGGGGTCTTTGTGTACTTGTAACACAATTAATTTCCTTTAAACGACATTTTTCCCCAATAAAGACTACAGTTACTTTATTCAAAATATTTGTTATTTCAAACAAGTTTTTTAAAAAAAAATTTTTTTTAGGGGTTACCAAAATTTTCCAGTTTAGGGGCTGTAACCACAAATTTTTGTGTTTTTCTATTCCCACACCGGTTACGGGCCCTAGCGACTATTTAAATATCATCCTGTTTTTTTTTCAAAAATAGACCCGCTTCTAACTGATTTAGAGGCAGCGCAAGACTTTACACAGTTCTATATATAGCCGTCAACTAGCACTGCTCTCTTTACTAATCTCATTGGCCACTCAGAATTACATTTAGCACAAGTAAAGATATTCTTAATTAATGAACAGCGTGCAAGTAAGGTGCACGCTGTTTCAGCATATCTAAATGTTTCTAAATTAAATTATATATAATTTCTATATTTAACAACAATTTTACTTCAAAAATTTCATCGGTTTCAACAAATTTTGTTCTTCCTAATCGTGCCTTTTTTAAGGGGTGCTTTAAAAAATTTCAATGCGGGTGCCAAACGGTCATACGGCGAATTTTGTTTGCTTTACTTGAAGTCTTGGCAGATAGTAACATTCTCAAACGACTTGAAGCGCGTCGAACGATTTATACAAAGCTTGACATAGCAGTAAAGCTAGGTTTACCCGAAAAAGACTTCAATATGTATCGTAAAGCCATTTTTTAAGTACAACAAAAAACTTCCCATCTTTTAACGAATTAAAAAAATCGAAGATCTTATTCGCCGCGTAAACCTCTGTGGTCGTAATACTTATGATAATATTCCAAACAGGGATATCCTCAAAGCAATCATTTACTCACTCTCGATTAAGGAGAAGGATTTATCCTCTCGCTAAGCTAGATCGCTAGAAGCTATAAAGGAAGGAATTTGCGCTTTTCGAGAAGATCAACTCTTCTATCAAAGTTACTCTAACACGCAGTGTGAAACGAATGAAAATTTTATATCAAAAACCTCAACTAATAAAACCCCACTGTCATATTACTAAAAAAGGGGGCGATGACTCTTCTGAATTTAGTAAACTAGCTTTCAAAGGACAACAAGTAGAAAACTCATAAACCAAAACGATACTAATAATCAAACTAATAATAGAAAAAGACAACAAACGCTACCAATGGAAATAATATGTGTGTGTCAAGCCCATAACTCGATCGAATCTCGTTCAACCGCCAATTATATTTCTTAAGGCCAACACTGTAATTATTAATTTACTCGTTGACACCGGATCTGTAAAAGAGTTTATTACTACTAAAGGACTAATGAAGCTTAAACCTGAGGTTAATACCGAAACCACATCTGAAACAATTATCTTAGCAAATGGAATAGCAGACAAGGTAAACGAAAAAACTAACGTCACTGGGATACTAACCCTTACAAAAAAACTCGAAACATTAGAATTCTACATTTTAGATCAGCTGCCGTTTGAAGAAATTATCGGAACAGAAACTCTAGAAGAACTTAAATGTCGAATAACATTTATAGACAAAGGAGTCCACATAGAACGAACCAATCAAGATGAATCCTTTAACTCGAACGATGAAATTCATAATAAAATTGATTTGAACTATTTACCAAGCGAGTATTTCATCTCTAATCTAACCGCTCTCCAATCGAAAAATCCAAATCTATGACGTATAAACATACTTGTTCCGATTTATTTTAAAAACGACATCCTAGCATGTAAAAAACCATACGTGATATCATAACCCAGAATTAAAATATGCTAGAAGAAACCTGAAAACTGCTAGACATTAACAATATTGTGCTTCTACAGATTTTAACCCCCCTCCAATTTTTTTGAATTTATAGCCCCATCGAAAAAAATTTTAAATTTTAGGATAACAATGAATCTAAGAAAAGGCTTTTAAGATATAAGTTGTCGTATTATATCTATTTAATCCTTTAATGTCAATGAAGGGTAAAGTGTGGTCTCAAGACTTTTTTTTTCATTACCCTTACCCCCAAAACAATAAAGAAAAAAAAAACAAAAAAAAACACGTAATATATTGTTTTTAACCCCCCCCCCTTGGAAAATTCTCTGAAAAAAAATATAAATTGAGATAATTTTCAATTTTAAAGAGATACTTTTTTTTTGTTTTCCATATGTTAAGGGGGTCAAAATATGTAGAAGCGCCAAATAGTCAGTCGTCACACTTTAAAAATTGAAAAGAACCAAGCTTTTAAAATTTTATATGATTATAACGCTAAATAATTTAATGGTTATGTCTTTTTTTACGTTGCTCATATTAACAACCTTTTCTTTACCTTCAATGTATATAAGTAATCTGTCTTCAGAAAGGATTCAAGAACTTTAGAAGGTTTAAGAAAAAAGAATTAAATTTTAAACGTTAATAAGCTTAGTTAGCGTCAAAAATTTTTTTAAGATAGACCTCATCTCCTATATTAAAGTCATGTATAGAATTGTGAACAGCTTTTCTATCCATTCTGTCAAGATACTTTGTATTAAAATTATAATCAAAAGATACTGTCGAATCTTCTTGTTCTAAAACAGACGTAGCAATTTCTGAACAGTCTTCCTCGTGAATAACATCTAAATAACTGCTATTTTTTCACTTAAAATCGTATTGAATCCTTTTCGCCTAAACATTAGTTCAAATGGGGACTTGTTAGTTGCTAAATGTACAGCAATGTTATAATGATAGCCAGTTAGATCTATGTATTTAATACAGCATGTATCATTTGCGTTCTCTCCGTTAAAGCTTATCTGTTTAGCAATAGAACGTGTAATTGTTTGATTGAGACGCTCGATCTGTCCTTGTGTCTGCGGATGTCTAACCCGGCCGGGTATAAGTCTAACTGTAAACTTTTCGCACAGACTTATTACAAGAGAATTAGTTAACTCTTTCCCATTGTCATTTTGTAGAATGCATAGGGGACCAAACGTTAGAAATAAATTTTAAAGTGCATCTGTACCCTCTATTGCAGACTCGAACTTTAGTAAAAAAGCTTTTGCAAATTTCGAGTGTCATCAAATGTGCTGAGTGCCTAACAAAAACCGTTATATGTAGGTTATAGTTTTTGAGATCTATCAGATCAATCATTACATGCTCAAATGGGAACGAAGCTGTCACATGTTTATAGGGTTCTTTTTGTTTAAGTGGCTGGGATGTCATGCAAACATTGCAGCATGTTACGACTTCTCTAACTACATTTCTTGGAATTGAAAAAAAAATGATCCTTGCATGGGGAATACATTCTATTATGCCCAAAATGATTAACATTGTAAAGCCTTTCTATTTTAATTTCATAATGTCAATTAAAATCTCATAAAAACCTTTTTAAGTAATCCGTCCTTTACTTTAGAGTACAGAATATCATTTATAAGTTTAAAATTTTCTGCTTTCTTTTTTATCCTCCGAATCTGATGCCTATCTAAATCTTTTTGAAAAGGCAGATCTTACAGTGCTGCAATTATATTGTCATACTCTTTTTTATCCTTAATTTTCATAGTCATTAAGGGCTAAAATTTTTATTTTTTTTATTTGAAACAAATGAGCAAAAAAATATGCTCAAAATAAATCATATGATTAAATATAACAACGTGTAAATACGGTATTTAGGCCTAAACACTATTTTCATTTATAAAACTTTTTTACTGCTTTATTGTATTGAATGGCTCAATGGTCTTACTGATCGTTTGTACGATGACCCTTGCGGGGTTGAGCCTGAAATCGAATTATTTTAATATGAAGTTTCCATAAGTCAACCCTTAAAATTTAAAAAAGCTAAACAATAAAAATAATAAGAAAAATGGGGTGTGCGCGCTGGGTACGCCGTGGGACATTTAATAACGGCTTATTTGCGGATATTACCCTAAACTTTTATTCTTGATACTGAGTTTCACAATTATTACAAAGGTAAAGTTTTATGCCAGTACATTTTCAACAAACAGATTTTCTGCATTCATAAAAAATATTTAAAGCTTTAATGTTGTTACAGTGAGCAATTGACACCATTTTCTTATTTACTCCTCATAATTTTTAACGTAAAATTTAAAAGTCCCTCTTTTCCCTTGCATTTTGATATTTGACTACCCATTCTTCTGATAATCTAAACAGAAAAACTTTTCGTAAGATTTTTTCGCCAATTGCAATTTTATATAATATCCATGCGTTTATCTCCGCTAGATCTAAAATGTTGAAAACCCCTTTTTTGGCCACCTTCTAGAACCTGATTTTAATGTATATTTCTTAGCCATTTGATCAGTTGCATCTACTTCAAATTCAGTTTTATCATAATAACTTATAGTCTCTGGCAATTTTTTCACGGAATATCAATTATGACGTGTTAAGTCCTGTACTCAGTAAAAGTACCTTCTTATCAGGTTTACATTTGTAAACCGTAGGTGAAGATTCATTGGTTTGAAATTTTAATGTTTGAAAACGCTCATTTCATCTTTTTTCTGTTTACAGAAATCGGGCAATTCTTTTTTGTTCGATCGCAACGTTCCAAGAAATAAAGTTTTTAAGGTCTTAATTTCAACTCTAAAGAAATACTTGTTAAAAAAATATCGGCTGTTATTGTTCTACCCTTCAGTGTAAAGGGTTCTACGAGCTTTATTACAACATACTCACCAAGAAGAGTTGAAGAGTTTTAATTTTCGTCTTTTCCAAGGTAAGGAAATCCTTTAACGACATATTTGTGCTTACTTCAGATGCAAGACAGAACTTTATACCAAATTTTAAAGGTTTGTTTGGCAAAAATTGCGTAAAACGACACTTTGCTTTTGTAAGAAATAATTGCTCGTCCACGGTAATATGAGCTCCCGACCTTTAATTATTTCAACTGTTTATAATAAATCGATTGCAAACATCAGAAAAACGTGTAAATTTGTCCGTCTTCGACCTTTCAACCCTTGTATTTTTGTCATAGAACCTAATGTATTTTAGAATTTTAGTTTATTTTCGTCTACTCATGGTTTTTGTATAAAAAGAAGGGCCCCATCTATTGTTCCGCAGATAAGAAACTCTTAGTGTATTGCCTTCATATGCCCCACGAGCATATAGCATACCAATAAATGCTTTGGGTTTAGATTTTGACAATTTGCAATCTATTCCTTAAACCTCGAATGCTTTTTCAGTAAAAGTAATTATGTTTTCTAAGATTTTGTTATCAATTAATAACAAAAAGGTACTACTTAAATACCCTTTCATTATATTTTTTGTGCTAAACCAGTAGGACAAGCAAAAAAACTGAAAAAATACAATGTTCAGGCATTCACCAGCATAACCTTCTAATTTATTATTTAACAGGCTGTGCCATCTAAAACAACGGTAAATCCTTATTTCCTCGGGTTTTAAAAAAAATGGAAAAGGGCAAAAATTGGTAAAAAAAGGAAAAAATAGGCAATATAAAATAATTTATTAACACGTTAAGGACGGCGTGTACCACCGGTGGTGCACACTCTAAGTAATTTCCAGATCATTTGGAGAGTACAGAAAAGTACGATTTTTGACTTTATTTTCAAATATGATGAATATTTTGACCTTTTTTTATTTAAAATAAAACGTTTTATGTAGCAAAATAAAAATCAATTTTAACATCAAATTACTCAGTTACGCGTCTTTAAGAAATAAAGAAATGAAAATAGAAAAACGCAATAAAAGATATTTAATAAAAAAACTATTAAAGGACTTATGAAGCACAAATAACTCATTATAAGTGGATAACGAGGTTTTATCCTTAAAATGTTCGTTCAATTTTTTTTTCTGTAGGAGTTAGAAAAATAAATAAAATTCGCCGCCAGACGAAAAGTACACCCAAAAATGGCGCCATCCTTAACGTGTTAAACGTGCTGGAATTGTAAAAGAATAATGAAATGGGCTAATCTTTATCGTTAAGGCATCTGGTATTTCTATAAAAACTGCAAAAGATATTTTTTCTAAACGTTTCTGAAAAGGATGTCATCTGTATATCTCATCTGAAAATATTTCTTCTTCGTTTACTATATATTTTTTTACAATTTTTGGCGCTTCTAGGGTATTTGGCCAGAACCAAAGGTAGCTACCTTGTGGCTTAAAAAACATAAAAAAATATAAAAAAAACATAAAAAAAAATAAAACCAATTTTTTAATTATTAAGCAAATATTTAAGAATTCTAAAAAACACCTCGTAAAACTCATCTAAGTCATTTTCATCAATATTGTATTGCCTATAAGTGAATTCTTCAAGAAATGGATCAATTTCGGTTCTCTTTACTCCATGATATCGACTCATCTAAGATTTAAGCCTTGGCCACGCATTTTCAATATTATTTGTGTGTATACCATCTGACTTTATGAATCCTTCTGAATGATTAACAACCCTATGTATTAATTTATAATTTCTGCAGACACCAGAAGCGCTAGGATAACCATCACTATGAAGTATCGATCCCACTGCTATTTTCCCCTCTAAAGCTTTAGATAGCGTGTCTATTAATCGATCCTTGACACGAATTACAAAAAAATTACGTGGATCCTCAGCGTCGATAATGCCAACTATCCATACTGTGTCTTTGATATCGTCATCCACGGCCAAAGGACATCTAATCTTACCACGTCTACATATGACAGTCTCATTGACCTGTACGACGCGTCCTGTACCTCCTATAATGAGTCTTTTCTCATTACAGGAGCAAAAGTAATCCCTAAGCCTACTTTTTAACGCAGCAATTGTTGATGCTGCCACATTTAATCTGGTTCTCACATGGAAATATGTGCTTCTTTGTAATAAAACAAAGACAATATCACAAAAAATTGTTAAGTTAAGCTTTGATCCTTTATTGATCCTTTTACGTGCACTGCATCTATACGAAGTGCATCGATACACGGCTTTAACCATACCACTTCCAATATATCGTGTCAAATTAGACACATACCCACATTTTTCACAATTAATAAATTCTTTCAACATCTATAATTTATATAATGTTTCGACACATTCTTCAAAGTTATAAAAAAACTTTTTAATAGTCTCCATGTTATTTTTTTTTTGCTTTTCATTCGCATTTGGCCAGAAATATTATTGTTGTCATTTTCCATTTTAGGGGGTCAAATTTTTAAAAAATAAATAATAAATTTTCTGGCCAAATGCCCTACAAGAACCCAATTTTTGACATTTAAAGAGGGGAAGGGTTTAAAATCTTTAAAACCCAAGGAAATAAAAATTCACCGAAATTTTATCTAAAACCGTTTTATTCACCTTACATTTTTCGAGCCAATAAAATTGAGAATTTTTTTGTTAAATTTTGTTGCCATAACTCTTAAGTAGCTAGAAATCCAAGTATTGGCGCTAGGGCCTATTCCCGGGTATGAAATACAAAAAAAACACGGACTTTCCCGGGAATAGGCCCTAAACTGGGGAATTTTGACAACCCCTAAAAAACAAAAAAAAACCTCGAAGAACAACAAATTTAAATATGATGGTCTTAATTACATAAAATGCCCTATAAATACAAACAAAATGTTTTACGAGAAAAATAAGCATCATAAAAAAGACCTGGTTTTTTTTATTGTAATTTTCAATACCCATTACCTTTTTTAAGGGGTAAAAAAATTCAAATTTTCTTCAATAAAAACCTAGTTTTCATTATATTTTTTTACAGGGNCCCCTCATAAAAATTATTAATACCCGGGAATAAACTTTAGAGCACGATTATTTTAGTCTTAGCATCAACTAGGGTTTTATTTTGACCCTGTAATTCTTTATTCAGATAATTAAGTTTTTCAAAAATATCTGCCAAATAACTTGCATTGGCTTTAGATTTAAGGGAAGATAAAAATTTCATTTTCTGGCTTATCTGATAAAATTCACTTACTGAATCAAAAAGTTCTAAAAATCTTTTCAAGCAATTTCCTTTAGAAAGCCATCGTAGTTCTGTCTGAAGTAAAAGTCTGCTGTACTTTTCATTTTAATTTCTACAAAACAATTTAAAACCTCTCTAATTTGGCGCTACTTTTTATTAAATTAATGCATCTAACTATCGCATTAAGAACTTCATGTAAAATATGGGGTCGTCTTTTTGCGACAAGTTTTTCTCTGTGGATAACGCAATGTACGATTATCATATCAGGATTCTCATCTTTAATCTTTAATTAACTTTAGACAACCATTCTTTTCCCCATCATATTAGAAACCCCATCGGCAGCACAAGACGTAATATTATTGATTGGAATTGATTTATCATCTAAAAATTCTTTATATAAATTGTAAATATATTTTGACTTTGTCGTACTTATTAGTTTTCTGCAAAAAAGCATTTCTTCTACAAACCTATCTTCGTCAATATACCTGACATAAACCATCAATACAGCCTCACAGTCTCTTAAAGTTGTCTCATCCATTTGTACAGAAAACTTTTTAACTCTTAACTTTTCCAAAAATTGATCCTCAATATTTTCTTCCATTTCATCAATCCTTCTGCTAACAGTAGAGTTACTTAGAGGGATCGCGTTATCGTTTTCATCCTCTTTTCCTAAAACAGTTTTACAATATGCAGAAATTGCAGGCTTTATCAAATATTCACCAATTGTATGGTTTTTACCTGCTTTAGCAATCAAAAAAGAAATTTCATAACTTGCTTCCATAAGACGAAAATTGGCAGAATTTTTTGGAGCAGAAAGTGATTTTATCGTGGTTCTTTTATCAAATTTTTCTTTTAAATTTTCAAAAAAACAAAGTTCTGCATCAACATATTCTCCGTGTTTAGCCTTTAAGTGGGCAGCAAGGCACCCGCGTTTCATTGATTCATTTGTAAGAGATTGTTGACATAAAAGACAAAACGGAAGCTTTTCATCATTGACACACGAGATAAAACCAAATTAATGATATTCTTCGCTATACTGTCTAACTTTTTTCTTGGATGTTTCGCTCATATTATTTTTATGGGTAAAAAATATTTTTGTATTTATTCAAGAGATTTGATTTGTAATAAAAAACTGATTGTGTTTCAAAAAAAACATATAATTAGGGTTTTGACGTCATGCAAGAGACAATATCATTTTTTTGGCTGTGCTGAGTTTCCGCTTTCAAAATGCAAAAAAAAATCGTCTTTTGGATAATTTACCTTTAAAACAATTTTTCTTCTTAAGTAAAACGTCAAAATACGTTTTACACATTTATTTTGCTTATTAAAAATTTCCCTTATGTACGAATTTGCACGATGAACTTGTAGAATTTTTTTTAAAAAGAGGAAAACCGAAAATCCTATACCAAGGATACTTTCTATAATATTAAAAAAGAAGGAAGTGAAAACAATGTCTGGAGATGCAGACAAGGCAACTTCAGATCTCACATGCAACAACAATAAAATATCATTGTTAAACATCACTGAACATAGCCACGGTCCTAATTTCAAAAAAAATCATGTTATGTCTGGTATTCAATGTG
>KB908910.1:45633-65004 GCA_000383075.1 Nosema bombycis CQ1 | reverse complement strand
TTTCATACCAGTGTCGAGTAACGAAAGAAAACTTTCAATTATCGACCTGGTAATCATCTTCCTGGTTTTCTTGGAGTAGAAGGCTGATTTTCATCTTCTATCTCAATAAACGATTCTTCTGTACGGTATTCTTCAATTTCTTCTCTCACATTCAGGTTTCTCATATTTTAAGGGTTAAAAATTTTTAAAGGAAAGTAAAAATAAATTTTAGAATAAGGTGTCTATAAAAATGAAATGAGGTTTCTATAAAAATGGAACAAGGTGTCTATAATTATGAAACAAGGTGTCTATAAAAATGAAAAGGACTGTAATCAGTTTTTGTCTAGGTCAGGGGTGAGCAACCTTTTTAATTAAAGGGCCAATTTTAATTTTTCGGAGACGGGCCACTCAAAAAAAATATTTACAACGATGTGAGCCCAACTGTAGCAATGGATGTTTCTGATGTATTTGAAGGTGATGGATTTATATAAGTTTGGTTTAGAGTATTTCATTTTCAATTTTGCATTCTTTCTCTTATGCGTTTGTACTTATTTTAAAAATAAATTAAATTTCAAAAATTCTCGGCGGGCCACTCGTGGCCCGCGGGCCCCGGGTTGCTCATACCTGGTCTAGGTAATTTAAATACATAAAAAAATGTAGAAAATAGAGACTGTGACAAACTTGATTAGTTCACGCGTTAAACAGACATACTCTTCGAATGAGAACAAAAGCCAGTAACCCGTTAGGTATCAGTATTATTTGAATTTAGGAAGTTAATGGAATAATCACAAATCTGTCGCTTTACCAGCGATTTCCCCTAGTGCAGTTATTATACGTTGTTTAATGTTAGGGTCTCTTAAACATTCCAGGCAAAAATTGTTTAAACTTCAAATATAACGTCTGTTTTCTCCTTTAATATCCTTATCATGTTTTTTTCAAAGGGGGGTCCTTTTAAAAAATCATGCGGACGTCTATTGGCCAGATGCCAATTTTTTTAAAAAATCATAAAAAATGTCCGAAAAAATAGAAAGCGTACAGTTGAAGATGAATGCCGACAGTTCCAAAAGAAATGTGAAATTGAATTCTTTTTTATATTGAGCAAAAATAATCCGTCTGCCTTTTATGTTCCTAGTCCGTTTCTGCAATTAAAGAATACAATATAAATCGGCATTACAACAGAAAACATGTAGATCAGTATCAAAATGTTGTTGGTCAAGAAAGAATTGATAGGTTTTAGCAATTAGTTAAAAATTTAAAAACAATAATCTCTATTTGAAAATCAAGTTCTTTTCCCAGATACTATATTAAAAGCAAATAATGTCGTCAGCCAATTACTTGCTAAGAATATGAAGCTTATGCGGATGTATAAATTATTAAATAATGTTTAACAGCCGTGGCAGAATTAGCTTTTCCAGATAAATGTAGGTCAATTTCAAAAATTAGTTTATCCAAATTTACAGTATCAAGAAGAATTGAAGACTTAGCAGTAAATATAGTTGATAAATTAGGTTTAAAAATTAAAAACATGGTATTTTGCTCTCTTGCTATAGATGAGAGTTGTGACATCTCTGTGACGCACAAATGGCTGTTTTTATAAGAGGAGTCGACGAGGATTATGAAACACAGAAGAATTATGTTTGCTCGTACCAATCCTCGGGAATGCCACTGGTGAGGATCTTTTTAATGGTTTAAAATCGACTCTAGAGAAGCTTTCTATCCCCCTAGAAAAAAATTGTCGGATTTCAACAGATGGAGCATTAACAATGTCATCTATGGAAGTCGGTGTATCGGGAAGGCTTTCTTAAGAAATCAAAAGCCTGAATGGAACAGAATTTTTGTTAATTACTGTATTATACATCAAGAAAGTCTGTGTGCAAAAAAAAATATGTATGCCAGGTATTACCGTTCCTGTTACTAAATTAATTAATTTTATCAGGTCGAAAGCATTAAACCATCGCCAGTTTAAAGAATTTTTAGCCGAGTTTGATTCAGATTTCGGAGATGTAATTTATAACACTTAAATACGATGGTTAAGTAGAAAGACAATGCGTGAAAAAATTTACAACTTGAAAAATCGACTCCAAGCCTTTATAGATATGAAAGGATACAATTTTTCACATTTTAACGACAAAAAATGGATGTGCGATTTTGGTTTTATAATTTACATCACAGAAAACTTAACGGTCTAAATTTCAGCTACAAGGTAAAGGCTAATTTATACACAATCTAATTGATAAAATAAAAGTATTTGAAAGAAAACTGAAACTATGGAGAAGCAAATTTTAACAAAATAGCGCTTACTAATTTCCGTCTTTAGGAAAAGAACCCCCTTTATCGACAATTAAATACGCTAACCACATCGATCTACTTATAAATGAATTTTAGATTTGATTTAAAAAGTTTTACACAGAAAAATTTCTATTTTACTGAAAATCTTCTCTTCCTTCTTTAACATCGATGTTGACAAAATTCCTCCAGAATACCAGATGGAAATTATTGTCGTATGTTTCTAGGCCCCTGTCAACCTAATATAATTAATTAGGGTTAAGGGGAGACTGTCACAGAAAATGGGGTTCGATTTTTTTTTACTTTTATTTCAAATTTTCCCACAAAAATATTTTTTTTTGTTTTTAAAGGAAAATAAAAAACTTTGACAAAAAAAAATAATATCGTTGCTTAAATCAAATTTACGCTTATATATCTTTTTTAATATGATAAAGAACGTATAAACTTCTCTTATATAGCAGTTTAAATTCTTTTACGATCACGAGTTAGACGATTTTTAACATTTCCAAGAACTATAATACAAGAATCAAGAAATTAAACGTCTTAATTACATTTAAAATATTGTTTAGAACGCTGACGTAAAACCTGGGTACGAGCCCCAAGTTGAAGTAGCGTCCTAAAACACTCTTAATATTTAACGAGGATGATGCCTCGGGACAATGAACCTCACTTACACTATTTATTAATTTAAGTGGGTTACTATTATAAAATGTCATGACCCTTATTTATTGAATAATTTTTTAAGTGAAATAATTTCTAGAAAAAATATAATAGACATATTTGACATTTTGATGTCTTTGACGTCAACTTAATGTGGTTTATGCCACAAACGCTTTATTATACTCATAGACTCAAAAATTTTATTATAAAAATTGGTCGTATACCACTAAGCTTATTCCAAAAAAGGGTCTTATAGAATGAGTCTCGTTCTAGAGGGGGGGGGGGTCTTATGACATAGCCGTTCAAAATAGAGAGGTCAAATGACATGCGACACTTTTTTAAAGAAAATTTATCGTCTTGGATTGTTATACAAGTTTCAATAATCTAATTAATGTCTTAGAATTCTCACTAGATTCTTTCAATTGGTAGTTACAATTTGGCCCATTTTCATCTTTTAAGATTCTCATGTGCTTTTCTTTTGAATAGTTCTACCGTTTCTTTTCTATAAAACTTCACGTTACAAATTTTAAATTCAAGCTTCACTCTCCTCTCGGCATTCTTCGAATCTAATAATGCCGAGATAGCTTTAAGCGCCCCCCTTTGTCACAAAGAGCACAAAGCATCTATGGATTCAAAAGCGTTTTAAGAGAGGCCGAGTTGTTTTCTAGCTTTAACTGCTATTTAGAATCGAGATGATGATGTATTGGCTTTAAAAGTGCAATTTGCTACTGTTTTTGGTTGTTCTTGTTTTTTTATGCAGCATTTTCTTTATGCTTCATTTTTTGTCCTTAAAACTAAACAAATATTTGCATAATTTTTTTTATCCCCTTTAAAAATTCTCAAACTGGACCCAACTACACACGCATCTTTAAAACAAATATATCTAATTCGTCATACTCAAGAATTGCAGATATAAAAAGAGTAAAATTAGGTTTTGTGGGTTCTATCTTTTATTAAGGCTTCGATTTTAACTCTAAGCGTTGTTTGAGAACTTAGATCAGGGGTGGGCAAACTTTTTTGTAAATAGAGCAGAATTCAGAGCATAAAAATTATGGCGGTCGAGTCATGTTCCTCAAGTAAAAAATAATGTCAAAGCATCAATAAATTTATTAAAGGAAAACACGTTTTTATGCAAGTTTGTTTACAAAAGCTTTTTTAATGCATGTTTCGTTTTAATTTACCAAAAACTTATCTTATTTTTTTCATCTTTTTTAAACTTTTGCTTAACAGCAAGGTATCGGAAGGGTGCCTCAAAAGCTAACAAGATCGCATGTGCGACCAAAACCCTCATTTGCCGGCCCATGTCTTAACTTATCTTTGCACCACATAATCATAAAATTAAAATTTTTTCTTATGAAACTTTTTGTTTTAATAAATAAAGCTAGCTAGTAAACTAGGTTCCTTGCAACAGGGCCTTTAAAAGAGCCAAATATACTTATCAATTGTTTTTTTTTCTGACTCGAGTGCATTTGATTTAAGCACTGATGCCAAATAAATAAGTCGTAAACCAAGCCAAGTTAAGCATAAAAATATCTCATCCTAAATACTTTCTGATTTTTTTCTATAAATCTAATCGTACGTAAATTCCATGCTCCTAATCTCATGTGGTCTAAAGACATAAGCTGCAATTTCCTATGGGACTTTTATTAAAAAAGCATCATTTGAAAGTGTTTTTTGAATGTAATCTTGATCCAAAATAAAACGTTCAAAAGCTTTCAAATCAAAGCCCTTTAAAATATTTGTATTTTAATTCTAAACGATTTTTTATACCCAAACATTACATCAATGCTTTTGCCAAAACCCTGTAATTTAAATTAAGATCATTAAAATGTATTGATAAATATGTAAAAAACATTAAATCTGCTAAACACACTTCATTTTCAAGCTCAGGCACGTCATTTAAATTTTTCATTTTAACTTTCTGCCTAATTTCTTAACGACATTCTAAAAACTTTCTAACACCATGTCTCTACTTAACCATCTGACGTTTTTAAAAATTAAAAGATTATAAGAGATAGATTCAACCTCTGAAAGTAACAAGCCAAATTCTCTTTTATTTAAAAACCTTTAAACAATGAAATTTACAATCCTAAGAAATATCTCCATTATGTGTTTAATTTTGACATTCCAACTCTTGCACACGAAACCTCTTGATGTACAGTTTGTTCAAAATAGATTGCAACGAAAATTACCCCAAGAAAGGACACTTAAAAATATTAAAAATATCACAATATAGAAGGGTTTTAGTTTTAAAATATTTGGTTAGTGTAGTTTTTGGACTTTAATTTTTAACAAAACTTAATGGATATAATTAAGAAAAATGTTAAAAAAGAATTCAACTTTTTTAATGCTTAGCATGAAGGCTTTCGCCTTGGAGACATCTAACCCCCGATCTTCAAATCCTTTACATAATTTATAACAGGTTTTTGGGGAAATAGAGTTACACACAGCACGTATATTTGCTTTATATTCTTTTTTATTTTTTTTACAATAGCCCAGGCTGCCTTAATCGGATTTAAATCAGGCGATTGGGGAGGCCAATCAAGGACTGGGATCTGCTCATCCTCAAAATAGGCTTTTGCGAGCCTTGAGGTGTGCTTTGGTTAGTTATCTTGCTGAAAGATATACAGTTTGTAAAGTGGAAGTTGGATATCTTTTTGTCATGCCTTAAAAGCAAAAAGGAATGTTAAAAAAAGAAAATTTAAGTTCATTTTGAATAGACTAAAACAATTACGGAATTAGTTTTTTGTATTGAGTTTATACCGTTAATCTTAGTTTTTTTAAAAAAATGTAAAATGGAAGTTGGATATTTTTTATTTTTTTAAAAAACCCAAACAAATTTTCCCTCCAAATAAATAAATTTATTTGAAGCTAATATCTTTTAGGACTTCATGGTGTTCCAGCTAGGGTTGATACCACCTCATTCTCCGGATTCTTTTCTGGGCAGACAATTCTCTCAGGGCTTAGGAATTCCTCTAGATTTCCATTTCTTCTAAAATCCAAGGAGATTCCTTCCAGCGTCTTTTTCAAGACAAGAGACTGAATGTAGGACTCGATCCGGTCGGATAGTTCTAACCTTCTTCTGTACATTTCGTGATATATTGATACCACACCATCCCAAGTTAATACATATGGAACTATGGTTGATTTGAACCCGTGCATCTGTGTAAGTTCATTAGCTAAAACGTCGTATTTCCTCAGTTTCTCGGTTTTTTCCCTCCAAAAAAAATATATTCCGCTATTTTATTTTACCCCCTAATAATGAATCTTACGGATTTTACAAAAGGTAAAATAATAAGCCTTTATGAAGAAAATTTTACTCAGATCAGTATATCAAAAAAAGCTTAAGGTAAACCAGAGCACAGTTTCAAGAATAATAAAAAATATAAAGAAACGGGTAATACAGATAAGAAACCACGTTTAGGACCCCAAGAGACATTCGGTAGATCAGTTGTCGACAATATTTTAAAAATAAATAAAAATAATCCAAAGACTTCGTTAAGAAAGACAGCTTCGGAAATAAAAAAGATCTCAGGGGTTAACATTTCTCATACAACTATAAATAATAAACTTAATGAGAGTAACATTTTTTCTTATTCTCTAATAAAAAAACCTCTTTTTCGGAAAAAAATATAAAAGATAGGATAGAAAAATCAGGTGATTTTATTTGCTTGGAAAAGGATGAGTTAAAAACGATCATTTTCTCCGATGAAAGTAAATTAAACTTAATATATTTGGATGGAAAGTCGTCTGTATAGAGACCTCCATCAACTGGCCTCCAAATGAAACACATAACTCCGACAGTTAAATTTGGAGGGGGGGGGCAGTTATGGTTTGGGGTTGTTTCTCATACTATGGAGTCGGTAAGCTGGTTTTTATCGAAGGTAATATGGATGCAGTGGCATATGTTAATATTTTATCCGAAAACCTGACCGAGTCAGCATGTATGATGGGCCTTGGGCGTTATACTTTCCAACAAGATAACGACCCCAAGCATACTTCGAAGCTGGCAAAGAAGTTTTTTGAGAATAAAAATATTGATGTGTTGTCTTGGCCTGCCAATCACCAGATATGGCCCCAATTGGAAATTTATGGGGCCTTATCAACGATAAAATCGCAGTATATGCTCTTAAAACCATACCGGAGTTAAAGGAGATAATTGAAAGAGAATGGTATGCGATTCCAGTGGAGCTGTGTCAAAAATTAGCGCTAAGCTTTTAAAAAAGAGCCTGTGAAGTACATCGAGCAAAAGGAGGTTACATAAACTATTAATTAAAAAATTATCCAACTTCCATTTTACACTTTTATAAAAAAATTGCTATAAACTATTGTATACACTTGTAAATAGGGTCCAGTAGGCTAGCGGTCAGAGCATCCAGTTCATACTCGGAGGTCGCGGGTTCGACTCCCCATGGGTCCATAAATTTATTTGAAATAACGCAAATTTAAAATCATACAAACCTCTTGGCTACAATTGAAAGGTAGTATCAATGGTAGTTTGGGTCATCATAGGCGAATGCCAGGCTTGTCTGGAGGCACTAAGTCGGAATCTACCTGAAACTTTTCCCACCGGGGTTTTACGTAGGGGAGAGGAAAGCTTGGATGATGAAGGACTTGAGACCGTCCATGGCAAAACCATGTGAAATTAGGAGTCGAGATGTCCTAGAATAGCATACGCCCGAATATAATTTCAAATAAACACATACATACAACGGTGTCGTCCCTGCTGAGTATCCCGTCTAAGTGGAAGAGGGAAGCTTAGACTAGGTGGGTCTACGTAAGTCGTTAAGAGCAGTCCACGCAAGACGAAACAGGTTATCGAAGGGAAGGATAAGACGCTGTGCATCTCCTCGAGGGAGTACCCTAGCGCCTAATATATCAGGTGGAGTTTTGTATCGGCTAAAAACGGTCCAGAAAGAGAGCGGCCGGGCACGTAGTGCGCCTGCAGACTCTCAAGGCTTGCAGGTCCGTACCACCTGCGTAGACCTTGACGTGGTAAGCAGACTATCGTAGGGGGTAGTTGACTACGCGGTAGACCAGCTCAACTATCAAATTGCGTTTCCTAGAGCTATAGTGAAACTCATCCATGAAAACAAATACTACTATCACCTGAATCCTCGACTATAAATAAATAAACGGTTACAACCGATACACTTGTAAATCAAAAAGTAAAAAAATTAACATCTTTAATTATAAAAAATCTATTTAATCATTTATTTAAAACTTATTTTTTAACTTTACATAAGCTTATTTTTAATATCCAACTTCCACTTTACAAACTGTAACTGCCAAGACCCATAAGCTGGGCCGATTCTTCAAGGTTGTTCGCTAAAACATTCACATATCGCGCAGCGTCCATCTTTTCATCGTTGAATCCAACCTCCCCATGCCATGACTGACCCCCCCTCCGAATTTTACCGTGGGCGTAATGTTTTTTGGATGAAGGCCTGTACCGGGCCTTCTCCAGGTTTTTACATGTCCATCTGAATAGAACATCTTAAATTTGCACTCATCAGAAAATATAATGTGCTCCATATCATCGTCCGACATTCTTAACATCTTAGCAGTTTTCTCCTTCCTTTATTGAATGTGCCTTTTCGTTAACAGAGGCTTTTTAATAGGAGTAAATGCTTAAATACCATGCTCATTAAGTACATTTCTAATAGTGGTATATCAAACATCTTTACCAACCTCTTCATTTAATTTAATTGAGCACTTCCTTAAAGATGTTTTTGGATTTTTCGATAAAATTTTTTCAATGGTAGAAAAATCGTCTGTAGTAACGGCTCTTGGTCGTCCGCTTGTTAAAAACAATGCAATTGCCTCTTTCATTAAACTTTTTGAGTGTTTACTCACGGAACTCTTGTGGACACCTAATTTTTCTGAAATTTTTGCCTGAGTATATTCTTCTTGAAATAACGTTACTATTTGTGTGCGAGTAAAAACAGAAATAGACATGAATAGGGTTCGCAGAAAGAAAAAGAATATGTTTTTGGAGGAAAAATTAGGTTTTTCTAGAAGTTGCATTCTTTTTTAAACAAAAATCAAAAAAAGTAGTTTATGTATGAAATAAAAAAGTTATAAGCAAAAATATTTTGGTAAAATGATTTTAAGTTTTTCTTACGTTATAAGAATTCATCATTGTACTTTTTTTTGCTAGTATTTGCATTCCTTTTTGAACAAACTGCATAATAATCTAAAATGGACAAAGAATTGTATGTATTAAATTAAAAATGCACTAAAAATAATTAAATAATTTAATTTTCTTTAAAACCAAAACGTACCAAGTTGTAAATTAACTTCATGCATTTTTTTCTGAAAAATTTGGCAAAATTATCTACAAGATATCTGAGTATTTACTCTTTTTCACTAATTTATTACTCTAAACACCATCACCATATTTTAGCATATTATAAATATCGAACTCTTCCATTTGTAAGAGATTAGTAATGAATCTAGCAATATTTGAGGGTTGAATCTCCGTTGAATGTTTAGAGCAGTGATTCCCAACAAGGAGTCCTCGCCCCACAAGGGGGGGGGGACGTTTTGGTAGTTGGAGGGGGTGCGTTTTAAATTTTTTACATTTAAAATTACCCCTTTAGTTAAAGGCATTATATATATTTGCATGGATTAGAGGGGGGCTTTTGATTTTAAAATCTCGAAAGTGAAGCGCGCACCTAAAAAGACTGGGAACCACTGGTTTAGAGTCCTATACCAACTCTCAGTATTATTATAAATTCTAGAATTCCATTTTGAATTCTGGTAAAGGCATTTCAAAAATCGATTGGAACGCCTACATTACCCCCCATTTTTCCTTCTGGATTTAATAAACTTAAATAATTCTTTTCGAAGTAACTTCTAAAATTAAAAAAAAGGCCTGTAATTTATTTGATTCAATTAATTCATCAATGTCTTTATAAATATCAAGGACATATTGGCCTAAGGCAAACGTCGGACATAATATCACTTTTAAAAGCTTTTTTTATATAGTTCATTGTTTTAAAACAGGTAATCCCACCCATGCTTAATACCCTTTTATAGGCAGCTTGCCCTAAATGGAATAAACAACCGTGATATGCTCCCCCTGCGAATGTATTTTACAGTGTATTGATCAATGCACTTTCAAAATTCGTAACAATATTGACGTATCCTGATAGAAAATACGTTTCTAAATAATTTTTTGTAGTACATGCTTTATTGGTTTTATCATAATTCTTGAATCCACTGGATGGCCTCTTCTGTTCGGCCCTATCCATGTTCTGGGGTTTGTTGTCGTTATAATTGTTTAAATTGTCGTTTGTATTTTTAAACGTATTGTTTACCATCATATTTTCTCGTTTATTTTTTTCTTAAATAGTTTTATTCCACTTTATGAAACTTCATGTAACAAATCAAGGTTAAAACAAGATGTCGACCAATGTAAATATAACACCTTTTGATTATTTAAATCAAATAATATAAACAAAATAATGTGGGGTATTACAAATGTCCTGCTCTGGACAGGAACTGGGTTTGAGTAAAGCATTTATTATATAAAGTTAGTGTTTACTCTGTGTCAGTGGGTATTCGTGTCGTGTGTTCGTATTGAGATGTATTGAGTCGTGTCGTATCGTGAGTGTTCAGCCCCAACCTTTATTTATAGTTTTAAAGGGGCTGAAACATACAGATGAACTGATGGTGAGAGATCAGTTCTGATCTCGTATGCTGATTGGTTCAGGTCATAAAAGCCTGAACCAATCACACTGATGGAGGGATATGTCCATATCGTGACAACAAATATATTTAATATTTATTAGTACCAGCTCTTTACACATATTAAACGCTCTGGTGTGAGGCTTCTGTTTATTGCTCAGCAAAATATACGTTGATGGACATGTTTTTTATACAAAATCGACTTTTAGGTTTAAAAGAATTAAGAAGTAAACAAAAATCATAAATAAAGAGCTGAAGTTTAATTTATTAATGTAAAAAGGTACTAAAAAATAAGATAAATTCGAACCATATAGTCAAGCGCGTCAAAAGCCTTGAAACTAATATGATATCATATATTTTTTTCTCTTATATATTTTTTACACTTTTCGTTTACTTTAAAAGACTTATAATAAGCACGTAATAATTTTGCCTGCTATTCTCCAAAGCTCTTCATGTAATCTTTCTCCAAAAAACCCAGGTCTGAATTTGCTACTGTAAAAAGATTATCAAGCGAGCCATGAAATCCTTCTAAGTTATTTGTGGTTCTTGGCAACTTATTAATTGCGCGTTCATAAACATTCCAAAATAGTATTTCTTCATTATCAATATAGTTTTTTAACACGAATCCTAGCATATGTTCATATCTCACTCTATCGCTCCTTGCCATAATCTTTTCTTTAATTAAATAAAAATAATTTAGAACTATATTAGGTTTAACATAACTTAACGCCAAAATACACCTTTTATTCATTTAAAAATCAATATCATTTTGATATAATGTGCTCATTTTTTATTCTTGGATTTTCCTATAAATAATCTGCGAAAAATGAAAATTACACTCATAAAAAACAGCGGCAGGAAAAGCTGTTTAAAGCTTTTCTTGGTGCTAGCTCAAAATCTAAATTAAAACATTTAGGGTTAAACCAGGTGCTTTTTCCAAAATAAAGTCACATATTTTCTTATATGACGCCTCATTTTTTTTTAACATTAATTTAAATACTAACGGAATATACTTAGTATTTAGAAAAGCGACTAAAGTATAAAGTTGCTTAAACTTAGATGGAGCAAACTTAAAAGTACCGTCCTTTAAATAGTCTTAGTATTTTCAAGGTGAACAAGATTTTCAAGCATGCAAAGAATTACGACTCTTTCCTTATCTTCTATCCCAGAACCAAACTGCACAAATAATTCGCCTGTAGGCGATTATTCAATTGAATTTTGGTGTCAATCTTATCAAAAATAGAGTAAATGTGCCTTTAATTTCGCATTTTCTTGATTCTATCCCTAATACTGAAGATATCAGGAGTATTTCCTAAAGCTTCATTTGAATATTCTTTTAACGCGTCAAAAATAATAACTCTTGATTCCTCGGCAGTTTCCTCTGCCCGCTGCAAAATAAGGCTGTAAGAATATTCGAGCTTGTTTTTGTCGAAATGAGGGCTCGTGGATATGAGGTTTAATAGTTAACAAACTACAATCCAAATCTGTATGCAGTTTTGATGTTCAATTTCGACTCTACATCTCCATGTTAATTTTTCTTTACCAGTATATCTTAAATTATAAGCGTATCCCGCATATAAAATCTTTCTTCCTCCCCTTTTTGAACACTCTCACACAGTTCGTCGTGAGAAAAATTTTCCATTGGGGTAATTTAAAAAAAAATTTTTTCGGCCTTAGGTCAAAAAATCGGCTTGCCATTAAAAGCTCTGGAGTAAGAGGCTTCTGTTTTGTTACTCAGCAAAATATATATTAATGGATATGTTTTTCCATATAAAAACTCATGTATTATTACGATCTGGTAAGACCCTTGCGGTGATGATTTAAAGGTTCATAGATAATAAAGGTCTTAGTAGTTAAAATGTATTGACTTTTAAATTCATTCAAATATATAATATATCTTTCCTTGTCTTCAAATGAGCTATCATACCTTAAGAATGCATTTCTTATTGAATCATAATTAGTACATCTGGTATGTCTACTTAACCCCTGTTATGTATCCAATTTAGCCGTTTCTAATTCTTCTATAACATCCCTCATATATGAAATAGAAGGCATGCTAGATTTATTTTCACTTTGTTTTATAGCAGGAAGTTCTTTGCTTAGTACATCAAAAGCTCTTTCCGTAGTATTTAAAGACTTTTCTTGAATTTCCATATCGTTTTCTCTTTAGGATCGAATCTGTAACAAGGAAATGGAAATGATTAACCTTTTTATAAATTATATAATTATCACCTTTAGAAAAATTGCATTTTTACAAGAACGATTATGACACCTACAGCGTTGAATACCATCTCTATTGTAATCTAAATTATATATATGATGGCTGCGCGATTTTTCGTCTAAAGTTCCAAAATAACGTTTTTTTGGTAAATTTTTAACTACTTTTTCCCTTATCTGTTCTTATTATTTATTTCTGATGTTACATTTTTTACCTGATCTTTTTGCCTTTTTTTTGGTACCCTTATGGAAAATTTTAAAAACGACCAGATCACTAAAATTTTGTCTAGAAGAGGCAAAGATAAGATATTACACAATGGATTTGCTTTTAACATGCACAAGGAGGAGACTGAAAGGGATATTTGGAGGTGTAGAGTTCCCAAATGCCCATCTTATCTCTATACTTTAAAAACTTTGGAAATTATAAGATTGATAATGCATAGTCATAAACCAGACTTTGCGAAAAATATTATAGAATATGGCTCAACTTTAGTTGTAAAAAGAGTAGAAGAAACCTCGGAAAGAGCAAGAGATATAATAATCAACACCTTTATGTCTGTAGATGATGAAGATTTAGTTTCACCATCAACATTTAAATCAATGATTACTCGTATATCAAGAATTAGAAACTCCAAGCACACTATAAGTGATCCTAGCGCCTCCGATATTTCTGATTCGATTCGAACCACTTTCAACGGGCAGGCCTTATTACAGTACGATTCAGGGTTTTCTGATTTGAATAGAATTGTCGTATTTGGTACAGAGAAAAATTTAAAAACATTATAAAACTGTAAAATTGTTCTTATGGACGGAACATTTAAGTCAAGTCCCCCAGGGTTCACCCAACTCTATACATTGATGGGTCAAATCAAGTATGTTAATGTACCATTATTTATATTAATGAAATCTAAAACGAAACATCTTATCAAAAAATATGCGATTTTTTGGCCAAAAAAATTCTACAATTTTCTCCTGCTGCCTTTGTCACGATTTAGAAATAGCTTCTCGAAGTGTTTTTCAAAAAAACTTTTCTGATACTAAATTTTACGGATGCCTGTTTCAATTATCACAGAATATTTGGCGCAAGATTCAAGATTTGAAGTTTGTTTTTTTCATACAAGGATTAAAGATTTCAGACATTCCATTTTTAACCTTCTATCTCTGTCTTTTGTACCAGAAACAAAAATTAGACTCTACTATAATATCTTAAAAGACAAAATATTGGAAAGTAATTATGATGGTAAATATTCTAGTATCCTCTCGTATTTTGAAAAAAATTATATCAATATATCTGGTAATGACCTAAAATTTTTAAATGTTCATAAGCGAGTCAAAAAATTCTTACCCAGAACTACAAACTGTTTAGAGGGCTGGCACAAAGGGTTAAATGGTTTATTTGTTCAAACAAATACAAACATTTGTGTTTTTGGGGAGCAATTACAAAAAGAATGTTTTCTTACTAGAAAAAAATCCTTGAAGCTACTAAAAATCATTAAAATAACTCCCTCTCATTATTAAACGACTAACGCGAACGAAATCTTTAAATTTAGTATATATGATCAAGGATATGTCTCTAAATAAATGTTTAACTTTATTTCTATTACTTTTAGATGGTAGTTAATCGAAAATAAATTAATTTTCATGTACTTTTTTTCTTCCATTTTTTTCATCTGACTAAAATTTATTCCATGAGACATCCTTGTATCTATAGACCGAAAGTAATATTTCGTCTTTAAACAAAAATCACTTTACGTTGCATTTTTACAAGAACGATTATGGCATCTACAGCGTGGATACCATCTCTATTGTAAATTAATTTTTTCATATGATTATTATAAATCAGGGGTGAGCAACCCGCGGCCCTCGGGACGTATATTAAAAATTTTTTTTTCTCGAAATACCGAGAAACAAGTATTATAATAAAATTACAAAGAACAATCGGCTGTAAACAACTTTAATGCCTATAAATAACATGTTTTAAGCATTGTTTATATCTTTTATACATACTTTTTAACTATCATTGTCTTCTGTATTAAAACTGAGGCCCGCCGACTAAAAAAGATTGCTCATCCCTGTCTTAGACAAATATTAAAGCTTCTATTAAATGATTTTGATGGGAATGATAAATCAACGATGGTGAGTTTTGGAAAACCTTTAATATTAAAAAGGCAATAGATATTATTTCAGATTCATGGAAAGAAGTTAAATCATCATTTATGAATAAAGTTTGGGTAAAATATTGCCTGAATGTGTTCTAGAAAAGAGCAATACAATGATTGATGATACGCTATATATTTCTCGTGATATGGTTGATCTAGCTAAAGAGACAAATGTTGAAGGAATAAATTAGAGTGAGATTATGACATTGATTTCTTCGCACAACCAAGAACTACTAAATGAAGATGACGTATCCCTCATGGAGATACGTCTCCAGAATGTTTATATTTGAATTGGTTTTAATGTTTTTATTAGATTTGTTGTTGTTTGAAGATGAGCCCCTAAAGTTGTCGGTAGCTCTGATTGGTTTGTTGGATTGCTGTTGATTCATAATTTCGTGGGGTTGAGGGTCATAATTTCTTATATAGTTTTATTTGTTTACAGAAGATAAGATAAATTAAAATATAACATTGATAGATTAAAAAACAAACAAAACACGGTGATCAAACAAACAAAAATAATCACCGTAACTCCTACAACCATGTGGGATACCACATCCTGCCTCCCGTCCGCGAGACACGAAGAGAAGCATCCACGATTAACACCTTTATCTTCTATAAAGTTTTACATCCTCGTAATGTATCCATTCTTTTCTTTCATAAATTTTTAGCCACAGGTTTTTCTCTGAAACCTCTTTAACCTCATATGGTCCTATATACAAATCGTCAAGCTTGGAGCCATTGAAATTTCTAATTAATATATAATCTCCTATCTGAATTTTAAAACTCGTTTTCTCCTTCGGTAAACTTTCCTGCTCTATACCATAATCTATTTTTACATCCGGTTTATAATCTCTTATTTTTCTATAATAATCGTAAGGGGAAAAATTTTGCATAATAGCTATGGGTAATCCTTTAATTCCTCTGTGATAATTGTTATTTAATCTCCTCTCTATTAATGTTACCACTTTCTTTATGTCGTTATTTTTATAGAGCCTCAATACCTCAGCGACCGTCTGGTTCAATCTCTCGCTGATCCCATTAGATGCTGGATGATACATCGGCGTTGATATTTTGGTAATTTCTTTGTCGATCAAGAATTTTTCAAATTCTTTGCTAGCGTACTGCTTACCATTGTCGCAGATTATTTTTCCTGGCGTACCGTAACTCTTTATCCATTCTTCAAAGTTCTTCTTTAACTCTTTCGCCGTCACTTTTTCTTCAAAATATATCCGTGTAAACCTACTGTACACGTCAGTAATTGTCAGTAAAAATCCTTTTGATTTAATTGAATGTGACGACTTGTCGTACCCTGTCGTATCAAACGGGCCGAACACATCAGTACACACCACATTGTTAATCTCTTTCGAAAATAATTTGTACCTTTCTTTTTTCCTCTGTTTTTTCCTTTTACATCTTAAACATTTGTCACACTCGTTGACAACTCTTTTGACAGTCTTTTTGAGATTCTTCATCGTATAAAATGGTTTTAAATTATAATACATGGCTGTCATCCCCGCATGTATACTGTTCTCGTGCATTTTTAAAATAAATTCTTTTCTTAGTTCCTTCTTAATTACTATTCTATCATCTTTATCTCTCGAAATTTCTTTGTCTGTTCTCTCGAAAAAATGTTCCAAGTACTTTAGTTGATTTACTTCCTCAGGTTCCGTTTCAATTAAATAACATCGGGATAGTCCGTCAGCAACGTTATTTTCCTTCCCTGGCATATTGGTAATTTTAATATCGAATTCGTTTAAAATGAGCTTCCAACGCTCGGTCCTTTTACTTATCTCTTTATTTTCGAAAATACAGTTTCGACTATCTGTCTCTACTTGTATTGGGAATCCTTGTATTAAATATCTGAAATGTTCTAAAGTTCTAACAATTGCAAACATTTCTTTCTCTACTATTGAATAATTCTTTTCACAATCTGAGAATTTCTTGCTAAAATAGCCTATTACTCCATGTTCTTGAAATAATACTGCGCCCATTCCAAGATCGGATGCATCGCATTGTAATTTAAAAATCTTATTTACATCTGGTAACGTAAGATGTGCCTTGGTTAAAATATCATGTTTTAAACTATTTAGAACTACTATCTGCTCCATACCCCATTCTTCGGTCGTTTCTTTGCTCAATAATCTTGTCAAGCTAATCAACCGGCGGCTGACGTCCGGTATAAAATTCCTATACCAGGTGATTACTCCCAGTACCCCTTGTATTTCCTTTTTTGATGGGTTTTTATTTCTAATCTCGAGCATATTTTTCAAACTCGTCGTGTCGATCTTTAGTTTTCCGTCTTCTATGTGGTTGCCGAGTATTTCAATTTTATTGGCCCCGAACTCACTTTTATTAAAATTAATTTTTACGTGATATTGTTCGAGTTTATCTAGTACTCTGTTCAAAGTTTCGTTATGTTCTTCTACGGTTTCTCCGTAAATCAATATGTCATCAATATAAACACTGCAATTATTAATTCCGTCTAAAATTTGACTGATAGTTTTTTGAAATAACTTAGGTCCAGATTTGATTCCAAATGGTACTCTCTTATAACGATATTGGAGTCCGAACATGGTGAAAGATGTCACGTCCCTACTCTCTGTAGCTAATTCTATCTGGTTAAATCCATTTTTTAGGTCAATCTTACTAAATACTCTGCTTCGCCCTACGCGGTATAAATTATCGTATATCTTTGGAATTGCGGCCACATCGTCAAAAATGAAATTATTGATTTTTCTAAAGTCTACAACTAATCTCAGTTCTTTATTTTTCTTTTCAATCATAAATGCCGGACTGGCATAGGGTACTCTACATTGTTCTATTATGTCAAGGTCTAACAATCTCTTAATTTCATCTTTCGCTCCCAACTCATACTTCAGTGGGACGTTATAATATTTAATTTTCATATCGCTTTCTAACAATTTAGGGTCTATAAATAATTTAACTGGGTTTATATTTAATTTATGGTATTTTTCGTTACAAGCTAAATAGTTCAACAGTTTATTTTTCAGTCTTTCGTCTTTAATCAAGTCCACTTCTTCTTTAATTAGCAATAGTCTGTCTAATAGTATCTTATCCATCTCATCAGGATAAATCTCATCCCTTCCATTCATAGGTATGATTTTATTGCCAATTATTAAAGCGTGGTTCTTATAGTCAATTATTAATTCATGGTTTATTAGAAACTCGTTTCCTATTAAGATCTCTTCTGGTAAATCATCCAATATAAAAAAGTTTTCCTGAATTTCATTTTCACATGTATCAAAAAGTATATTAATAGTTGCCATTTTATCAGTCGTTGATACTTGACCGTTGGCTACAGTCATCTTAAGCGGATTAACTTCCTTGATAGGTATTCCTAGTTCTTCGACTGTTTCTCTTTTAATAAAATTCTTTGCCGAACCGCTGTCAATAGTAAATTCTTTCATCTGTCCATTGACAGTTCCACTAATAGCTGTTTTTTTAGGTCGATTAATTTTTTCAGTAATTAAAAGGTTTTTACTCGGTTCCTCTGTCTCAGCTCTCTTTTTCTTATAATAATCGGGATCGTATTTTGTACACTCTTCAGTTGAATGATTTCCATTTAAATGCAGTTTACAGTATTTGTCATTTTTTGGTTTATTTGTTTCATTAATATTTGTTTTTTTTTGAATAATTATCATTTCTGGATTCATTAGAAGTGTTATTATTATATGTACTGTTGTCTCGTCGCGTCGTTGACTGTCTTGATTCCGCTCGTGCTATCGCCCTCGTTTCAATAGATTTTAAATAGTCATAGCACTGGATTGCTGTCATTGCCTCTTGATCAAACACTTTAGCGTGGGTTTTATTTCCTAGCCCTTCATAGAAAGCTTCGTCTAGCATCTCTTCTATTTCACTGTTTTTCTTCTGCGTGAGTTCTCTAATAATCTTAACTAAGTCCTTTAATTCGTCATAGTATTCTGTAATAGTCGCAAAATTTACTTGGTATGTTGTCCTAAGTTGTTTCTTGTAAAATCCTAATCTTTCCTCTGGGTACACTGCGGTTATTAACTGTCTTCTAATTTCTTTCCAGGACTCTTTAAGTCCTCTATCCGTTATTATGGGATCTTTGACTAATCTCTTTAATAATTGTATCTGCACCGACTTGTTCCACTTGTTTGTCATTGATAAATCTTCGAATAATTCGCACCATTCAAAAACTTCTATGCCACTTATATCTTCTATTATTGATACCTCTTCGTACCAATCGTCTACAATTCCCTCGAACGGTTTCTTGAATTTAATCTTTTTTGGATTTTTATTTTTATCAAATTTCTGTATCAATCTTGTTCTGCTCTGGAGACCACTCTTTGTGGTTACGCTCTTTGTTAACAAACTGACGTATCCCTCATGGAGA
>KB908910.1:25936-36649 GCA_000383075.1 Nosema bombycis CQ1 | reverse complement strand
ACCAAAATTGTCGAAAATGAAGAAATTTACACAGTAGAAACATTTAAAGAAATAAAATTCGATGAAATCTTTTTTAGGGACACACTTAACAGCCCTGAGTCTGAGTGCGATTTCCTGGCACGCAGCTCATTAATAAAAAATACAATGCTCTGTTCAGCCTGTGATTCTAATGGACCAATGAGATTGGTAAAAAGGGAAAAGAGAGCCGATAAGTTTATTTGGAACTGTACAAAACCATGTACAGCTTCCAAATCTATTAGAGCAGGGTCGGTGTTCGAACATTCTAGGCTGTACTTCTGGAAGATTATTAAATTAATAAGCAAGTTACTTAAAACGGGAACCTTTCCTCGAGATTTCTGATGATCTTAAAATCGACAGAAAAACCGCTAGTGTCTACGGTTTTTTATGTCGTGATCGCATTATCGAAGAGGTAATCACAAATAGTCAGAGGTTGGGCGGTCTTGATGAGTTCGGCATCCCGAAAGTCGTGGAAATTGACGAGAGTCTATTCTTCCGTGCCAAGTACAACCGAGGCAATCATACTACTGGCCAGTGGTATGTAGGAGGAGTGGAAAGAGGCTCTAAAAAAAGCTTTTCTCGTTCCTGTAGCCAGTAGAAATACTGCCACTCTGCTTCAGGTAATACGAGACAATGTATTGCCTGACACGATTGTGATCACTGACGAATGGAGAGCATATAGCTCAGCAATACGTCAAATCACAGGGATTGAACATAGAACTGTGAATCATTCCCTCAACTTCGTGGACCCAAATGATCCAGATGTTAACATTCAGAAAGTTGAAGGTTTTTGGTCTCTATCCAAAAGGGAAGTGCGTTCAAGACACGGAATTAGACAGGAAGAACATTACAAATATTTATTACAGTTTATTTGGGCCCATCGGTTGCCTAGAGACCAGCATATGACTTATCTTTTGATACTTTTTAGAATAAATAATTAATGTCATTTTTTCCTCTTTTTTTTTTATTTTGCCCCCCTTTTTTTTAAATGCGGGCACTTATTATTGGTCAGACACCGAATCATTAATTTTTAATACAGCTTTTAATGACCAAGAAACCCAAATGTAGTTTTTATCCAAAATGTGCTTTATAAAAAACAAAATGCTCTGCGATAAATGTTTAGAACAAAAAGAAATGTATTTAATTTCTAAAAAAAAAAATAATTACGATGATTTTATGCGGCATTGCTCTTATGGATGTGGTACGTTCAAGTCGATCAGATTTGGGTCGATTTTTTCTAATTCAAAATTAAGTTTCAAAGAGATATTTATTATAATGAACAAGTATCTTAAAAAATCTACATTCATTGATATTATCTTGGAATTAAATGTAACAGAAAATAATTCTTCATTATACTGAAAAAAGAAGAGAAGTAATCATAAATTATGTCGAATCTACAAGCGAAAAAATTGGCGGATATGACGCCGATGGCAATCTAAAGATTGTTGAGATTGATGAAAGCCTTTTTTTCAAGTCAAAATATAATCGAGGGAACCATACCGAAGGTCAGTGGTACATCGGCGGAATTGAACGAGGAAGTAAGAAAGTATTTTTAGTGCCCGTATCCAATCGTAACACCGAAACAATGATAAGGGTATCACTGCTAATGTTCATCCAGGAACAAACATAATAACTGATCAGTGACGGGCATATGATGCGGCGTCGAATCATATGCCTTAATATTCTCATGAAACTATTTATCACTCTGTTAATTTTGTTAATCCTTTAGATCAGTGGTTCCCAAAGTGGGGCGTACGCCCCACTGGGGGGCATTTTGGTAGTTGGAGGGGGGCATTATCGAATTTTTTTAGTTTAAATTACCCCCCTTGATAAGGCTATTTTATATCTTTGCATAAGTTATGGGGGCAATTTCGATTTTTTAGTTAAAATACCCCTTCTTGCTAAATCCATTTTATACCTTTGAATAAGTTAGGGGGGCATTTGCGATTTCAAAATCTCAAAAGTGGGGCATGGGCTAAAAAAGTTTGGGAAACACTGCTTTAGATAGAACCATACATACTCAAGGAGTTGAAGGGTTTTGGTCACAATGTAAACGTTTTCTCCGAGAAAGGCATGGAATCAAACAGACTTTCCACGTAGAATATCTTTTACAATTTCTTTGGGAGTACAATATTGATAGATATAAACGTTTCAATATGCTTCGTATACTCTTGAAAATAAATTCTTAAATTTAATTTTTTTACTTTTTTTTTATTTTTTTTATCCCTTACAAAAATTCAAAAGGGACCTATTCTTCCAATAGAAACCTCAAGTTCCGCGCCAAAAACAAAATGTAATAAGAGCTTTAAAGCTTTCATCATATATCTTATTGTTTAAAAAAAATGGCAGCTGATTGCTTACCTTATTAATACCTTTATATAGGATTCTTAAAAAAATCACCATTTTTTCTATTCATGATAACTAATATTTTCGACATCATAGAGCCTTATAAGTTTTAAAAATGATGTAATAAATTTTTAACTAATTTTAAGCTATTAATCTTTTTTTTTACAATGTATGTGTCACGATATCATCATGACTTGGCCACACTCGCGGCCTGTTTTTCAAAGTTCCTCGATTTTGAAAAAAATATCTATTTTTTAAAACTTAAGAAGCCAACGGGAAGGAGGGAGAAAAGATCTAAACCCCGGCTCCAAGTCGCAGAGCAGCTAGGGGCACCAAGATCGAGAGACAACGGAATACGACATCTTCTGGAGCACTTCCCCTTTTCTATCTCAAAAATATCCACTTCTAATTCTGGAAAAACGCTGATGACGTGTCAACACGTCAAAAATTTTGTATAAATAAAAAAAAGCGGGGATACCCCTAATCCAATAAATGTTTTATGATACCAACACAGTTGAACAGGACAGTATGTATCTGTTTTAGCGTCTTTAGCCAAAAATTAAAAACAATATTTTATTGATCTTTACTATAACTTTTTGAAATTGATTGGTAATGGTGTTAAAACGAACGAAAAACACTTTATAATAATAAAAATATTTACTATAAATATAAATTTTTTATTTTCTTAGCTTGTCGATCATTTTATTATAGGTTTAAATCGAGTTTTTTTTTTAATTAAAAATCAAAATTAAACAATAAAGCCTGGTATACAAACTTTAAAATAAACACAAACAACAAATTTAAAAATTAAAACTATTTTACTGTAAAAAAAAATTATTATATTTGCTTATCTTATCTTTTAAATTTTTATAGGTAAGTTTTTTTTAAAAAAAATTATCGATCTAAAATATCTTTTAGATGCAACTCAAGACATAATAACAAAGTATTTTTTAAATTTATTTTGTTATACACCATTATAATAGTCATTAAAAAAGGCTTCTTTTGATTTTCATAGATATTTTGAAGAAAAATATGCACTTTATGTTACAAAAAAATAAAAAATGCCCGTGAACATTCTGTCGAACTAAATAACAAAAAAGTATTCCGATAGACATTCGTAATAAAGATTTGGTTAAACCCAATATATGCCACCATAAAAAAAACAAAAAAAAAGTAAGAAAAAAAACGAATAAAAAAAGTTTTAAAAAATTAATTAAAATATAGGTAAAATGAAAAAAGGTATAAATCGAAATAAATTTATTGTTCTGATAGCATTTCAGACAGGATTATAATTAATTCATTAAACGGGGTTTTCTAGAGAACTTTTTTTTAAATATAAACTCGTAAAGATATCCTTCAAGGTCATCCCTTGAACCTCCAGATCGATAACGCTTTGATCTCTTTGCGTGCATCCAGATATTCTCGATGTTCTGAGTATGCACCATGGGCTATCAGGGGAGACAAAGTTTAGAGAATGATTGACTGTTAGATGATAAAAAGATGGATCCTCAGATAAAGACCTGCAAGAAGACCAGCAGTCACTAATTATAATTTTTCAGGGTGACAATTAGGTCTTATAATTGGCAGTAACGTTGCAGATCTATATGGTACAGGAAAAAGAGAACACTTTCTAGAACCCCTTTCTAGCATACCAAAGACCCAGTTAGCCTCGGTATGTCTTCTTCTATTGTATTTCCTCCTAAAAAATAAGGACTCATTAATCTCGACTATTTTTCTGCAACCATTATCGTCTAATCCCCAGAGCATCTCCCTATTTTCAATGAGGTAATCTTGGATTACCTCTCTCAGCCCTGAACACCATGCAGTGGATGTGTTTTTACTCACATCATTAGTATCTGCAATGTCCAGACCGAGTCCATTCCGACACCTAATTAAAATAAATTTAAAAAATCGTTCCATTGAAACTCTTACAGACTCGAAAATAGAATTATGTCGAATAGAAATTTCCTTTCTACAGGGCCTTTTACATTTCCAAATGAAACCGTCAACTATTTTTTTTTTTTAGTCAACTGCATTGGATTAAAGCAGATTGGGCACACCATATAATTTTTAATTAGCCCAATTTGAGCAAAAAAATGTATGTCACCCAACTCCGGGTCCTTTAAATGCCTGTTTAAAAAGGCGTCGGAAAATTTCATCTCTCTTATCTCTTCTGAGTTATATTTATATTCTGTTATTGATGTTAACATAAATTTTTTCATAGGGGTAATTGTAAATATTTTTTTTTAAAAAATTTACAAAATTTATCCGTAAATTTTTATGGCGGCATATATTTTTAATGGCGGCATATATTGGGACTTTACCTTAATGTGCATAAAAGTTAATATTAATGTTTTTATGCGCATGAATTTAAAAATGTTTAGTAAAAAAGTTTAATCTAACGCATTTACCCATTAATACTCCCACATCCTTACCCCATCCTACCCCCCACATCCCTTCCTTCAATCAATTACCTCCCCCTTAAAAACGCCCTTTTTACTGCCCCCGGTTGATCAGAAAACAATATTATTATTTTCATATTCTCATTATAATCAAGTCCTTCTACTAATTTAGGGCTTATTATAAAAAATTGTGTTTTTTCATTTAAGTTCATTTTAAATAAAATATTCAAAATACTTTTTTCATTATCTTTATCCATTCCTTGATTTATTTCATCTACTAATCTAAAAGGAGAAGTATCCACTTTTTGTAAAGCCAATAAGAATAAGATGGTACTTACACTCTTCTCACCCCCACTCTGTCTAAATGAACTTAAGATTTCTAATTTTTCCTTTTCCCTAAATTTAACCAAAATATTTAATTTCCAGTTTTTGCATGGGAGGGTGGGGGAGGTGTTAGTGTTGTTATTAAGGTTAGTGTCGTTTATGTTATTTAGGCTATGATCATTATGGTTATCTCCTACCTTACTACCACCCTTACTATTATCCCCTACCTTACCCCCTACCTTACTACTACCCCCATTCACACACCCACCATTTTTCTCATACACAAATTCTATTTTCCCTTCACATCCCATTTCTTTAAATAATTTTTGAAATTCTTTATCAATTTTTTCCGTTAAGTTAACCAATTCCTTTATTACCCCCTTTTTTATTTCTTTAATCCTATCTTCATAAGATTTTTTAGTATTTGTAGTATTTTCTAATTCATTTGCAATTTTATCCAATTGATTCTTTTTATTTTCATATTCAATTTTAGATTCTTCACTTACATTTATAAATTTCAATTGGGTCTTCTCCTTAATGATTTCTGAATTCAATTCTTCAATAGTATTAGGAAGTAATTTCATTTGGGTGGATAAACTTATATTGGGTTGGGTTGTATTAAGGGATTGTGGTATTTGGGTAGTATTAAGGGTATCATCTTTATCCTTTACTATCTCTATTACATCATCATTACCCTTATCATCTAGGCTTACTACCTACCATCATATCCCCCATATCATCACCTAACCTTCCCATATCCATCATACTACCACATCCCATTATTCCCACATCCATCTTCCTTTTCTTCTCATTCATAACCTTTTTTAAATTACTTTTTATCCCTTCATTTTTTTCTATTTGATTTTTTATTTCTTTTATATTTTTATTTATTATTTCTAAATTATTTTCTAAGAAATCCAATGTTTTAAATTCTGAATTTATTTCTTTAAATAATCCCATGCAATTTTTAAATTCTTTTAAATATTCTTCATCTCTTAAAATTAAGATTAATTCATTTTTTAATTTAATTTTTTCATTTTTTAAATCTTCTATTTCATTTTTTATTTTTTTAATTTCATTTTCATTTTTTTCATTATTTTCTAATTCTTTAAATCAGGGGTGGGCAAACTTTTTGGACCGCGGGCCGGTAAATTAAAAAAATTCTTGTCGCGGGCCGGATGGTTAAAAAAAAATAGTGCCGCGGGCCGGATGGTTTAAAGGCCATACAGTCCAAGAATACGTAAATCAAAGCTTTAAAGCACTTTTTTCTAATTTATATACTTTCTAGCACTAAACAACTGTTACCTTAGCGTTTTTATCATAAATAGAACATAAATTTTATGTTTTTTAAGTAAATGAACTAATTTAAGTTTGTAAAAAACATAAAAAAGTCCGTATTACCGCAACGTATTTTTTTTACAAAACCATCGGCGGGCCGGATAAAAACCTCATACGGGCCGGATCCGGCCCGCGGGCCGTAGTTTGCCCATCCCTGCTTTAAATCTTTTCTTTTTTTGGGTTATTGTCCTAAGGGTCATATTTATTAAATTAATTTTACTTTTTATAAAATTTAAATCTTTATCAAATGAATTCTTTTCTTTTTTCTTAATATTAATTTTTAAATTTAAATCTTCAATTTCATTTAGAATTTTATTAAGATCCATTTCATTTATTTTCCTATCAAAATCCAATTTTTTTAATTCATTTTCTATTTCTGTAGTATCAATTTTTTTAGTAAATAAATTTTTAGGATTTATAGAAGAAGAATGAATAATAAAATCCTTATCATTGTATCTACTCCTTTTAATTTCAAAAAATTTAGAATTCATAGCAAATCTTTTTATAGAGGATTTCTCAAAAATATTTTTATCATTTAAAAGAGATTTAGTTAAAGGAATAGAATCAAAATGACCATGAGCAATTAAAAAATCCTTAGTTTCATTCCTAACATTAATAAAATCCAAAATGACACCATCAAACCCTAAAGATTTAAAAAGTGTATTATTGTTGTTATTAGTTAGGTTAGAGTTACCCTTACCTACCTTACTACCCCCATCTGTATTATAACCTTTTATCTCCTCAATGGCATTAATCCTTAAGTTCTTCTCATCTTTCATTTTTTTCATAAATTTTATAAAATCATTTGGATCTTTACAAATAAAGGAGGTCATTAGAATAAAACTTAAAAATACTTCAATTTCAGGAGTAAATTTTTCATTCGTAATATTTAAATGTAAAAAAGTGGGTTCTATTATTTCTTTAGAGAATAAGGATTTATTATCCCTTAACCAAATTACTGCATTATAAGTATCTAAATGGTATCTTTTTAGTAATTCTAATCTCCTCTCTCCTTCTTCATTAATTTTCTTTTTTTTATCTTCAAGAGAATCAAATTTAGATTTAATTTCTATTGAATTATTCATAATTTGTTGTTTCTTTCTATTTAAATCAAAATAAAGATTAGAATCATTATCTAAAGAAGTAGAATCATAAGGGGTAAGGAGGTCATCAATATAGATAAAATTATTGTTAAGTGGTTGGTTGTTAGGTAGAGTATTAGGATTAGCATAGTTAAGTGGGGTATTAAGGTTATCCATATCCATTAGGTTATCCCCATATACTCCCTTATCTCCATATTCACACCCTTCCCTTATCCTTCTCATTATTTTTTCTATTTTATCTTCTATTTTTTTCTTTTTATTTCCAAAGCCTCTTATTACTTCACCTTCTCCTAGACGTACTACCCTTACTCATACTACCTTTCAGCAAGTCCCTTAAGCAACCCTTCCTCAATTTTATCCCTTTCTTCCCTTAACCCTTCTTTATCCCTTTCTATTTCTTCTTTTATTTTTTCGGATTCTTTTTTATTTTTTTCTTTACGTTTTTCTAAATTTTCTATATCTGCTTCTAAATAAACTTCTTTATGTTTTTTTTCTTTAAATTTTTCTATTTTTTCTTTAAGTTCATTATCCCATTTTTCTAAATTTTTTATTTTTTTTATCATTTCTAAATTTAATGGACTCTTTTTAATTTTTTCTATTTCTTTTTTAATTTCTTCTGATTCTAAATTATTTTCTTTAAAAGATTTTTTTAATATTTTTAAATTATTAATTAATCTTTTATAATCTTTTTTCATATTTTCATATTCTAACCAAATCTTTTTAATTTCCATCATTTCTATTTTTAAAGTTTTTCTTTCTTTTTCTTTAATTTTTTCTACATCTTTATAAATATTATCTACAAAATTCTTAATATTATTTTTTTCTATTCTCATCACATTTTCTTTATTAACAAATTCAAAAAGTTTATATTCATTTTCTTTAATTTCATTTAAATTTTCTATTAAGGAATTTTTATCTAAAGAAATACAAGTTTGTACTAATAAATCCTCAGGGGTCATCCTGGAAAATTCAGAAACTTTCTCTTGGGGTAAATATTGGCATAAATTATTAATATTAATTTTCAATTTATCAATAAAATCATCATAAACGGATTTCTTGACACAATTTTGATTTAAATAATACGAATTTGTAGAATGAGACATAGATCTAATTAAAGATACAATTTCATTCTTAAAAAAAATCTTGGCTTCAATTTTACACTTCTCTTCTCCAAATCTAATGTATTCTTTTAATTGTTTGGCCTTTCCTATTGTTTTTGGGTTACCACCAAAAATAAAAGAAAGTGCATTAGAAATGGTACTCTTCCCGGATCCATTTGGTCCAAGTATGAAATTTAAAGTTGGTGAGAATGAAATAGTAGTATTTTTGAATGTCTGGAAGTTTATGAGAGTCAAAGAAATAATATTACCATCTTTATAAGAATGCATTTATGGGTAGGGGGGTAAAGTTTAAGAGAGGGGGGAGCTGGAAGAGAAAGGGGGGGGGGAAGAAGGGGGAGTTATGGAAATGGAAGAGGAAGTGGATGCATAAAAATGATCAAGAAAGGAAACCAGTTATAAAGGATGCATAAACATCAACGCATAAAAAATAATTGATGCATAAACAACAACGCATAAAGGGCATTTTACTTCAACACTATTGTAATTTTTAACAACGATTAAAATTTTTCTCTACCAATTACCATAAAAAGATTATAATTTTAAGCATACACTTCTTGTTTATTACATCACACCTTTTCATTTTTTGAGAACCAATTCTTTTTATTTATCTTGAATCGGTTTCAGTCCAATTTAAAACAACTTCAAAATAAAAAAAATCCTACCCCCAAATGGCTCTTAACTCTCAAGACTCTGCTGCTATCAAAAGACTTAAGAGAGAATATGAATTTCTAAAAAATAAAGAAAAGAATCCTGATCCAAATGACAAAACTGCAAATTGTATTAGAGTCGAACCTTGTATTAATATGGATATGTTCACATGGGAGGCTTATTTGTCTGCTCCAGAAGGCAGTGTTTATAAAGGGGGGATATTCAAACTTTTAATCAATTTTCCTACCGATTACCCTTTTAAAGCACCTAAAGTTACCTTTTTAACTCCTATTTACCATCCGAATATTAACTCTAAAGGTACAATTTGTATTGATATTCTTGCTGAAGGTTGGTCTCCTGCACTTACTCTTGATAAAGTTTTAGTTTCTCTTTTGAGTTGGTTGGATGAACCGAATCCTGATGATCCTCTCCGTTCTGAAGTGGCCGAAATCTATAAAAATGATTTTGAAGAATATAAAAAGAAATGTAGAGAATGTGTAGAAAAGACTATGAATGATCGAAGAAGGAATAAAGATAATATTGAAAGAAGGCATGGATGAACAAATATTAAATAATTCTATAAAAAATGGGGTAAATGTTGTTTTATGTAATGGTTGTTTTTTAGTGTAAATGTAGTTTTAATGTACAAGGTAAGGCCTTGAATACCTTAAGCCTTAGCTCTTTTCACATACAATATATTTATACACTATTTCCTATTCCTTTGTGATATCAAATTATATTTCTCTATTTTTAAAAGATCTTTATCAAAATACTTTTCATATTCAGGACAACACAAAGTAAATAAATAAACACAATTATTTCTTAATAATTCTTTAGAAATCATTTTTATAATTTCTGAATTTTCACAATGTTCAATTAATTCTTCAATTTCAAATTCTTTAAATTCGTTAATACATCGTAAAATATAATTTGGAATTAAATCGGGATGAAATATAATAATTTTCTTAAGATTGTTTAGATTCATTAAGTCATTATAATCTCGTAAATGATTTTCAATGAAATTATAAATTAATTTTTTGTTTTTATCATCAACTAATCTATAAATATCACAAAGGATACTCTCAAATTCGGAAGACCACCCTTTTTCTTTGTAAATTTTATTTAAAAAATCAAATCCTAAATTTGTGTAAATGAAAAGATCAAAAATGAAAAATTCTAAATTTTCATTAAAAAATATCGGGAGATCTGTGAATAAACTTAAAGTAAAATACATTTTATCCATGCCGATACTTCTTTTGAGACTAGAAATGGTTGGGATTTCATTTTGTGATTTATTAATATGAAAAATTATCTCATTATGGTGAAATAACAACAAAATTTTTCATAAATCATAAAAACTTCTAAATTTGTAACGGCGATTCTTTAAAATTTATCATTAAAATAAAAGGGATC
>KB908909.1:13697-26278 GCA_000383075.1 Nosema bombycis CQ1 | reverse complement strand
TTATGATGAAAAAAAATAAAATTTCTATGTACCTAGATGTAATTAATGAGATACCTGAAGATAGATCTGACGTTGAAGACGACATATGTGTTTGCGATAGTACTTTTGCGGATGATCAATACGATTTAGAAGAGTTCGATGATTTTATATGTTCCTCTGAAAGCGTCGAAGATGAAACATCTGGTGAAGACCCTACAGATTTTACAGGGGACAGTAATGAGGAAAACGAGAAAAATAAACGTATAAAACAAAATGAAAAAGCCGTTTTTAGTTTTATAGATACGTCAGATTTTGAAAATGAACAAGTTGAACTAGGTTTAGACGGTACAATTTGGACTAAAATTGAACAAGGAGGTGTAGCAGGGAGACTGTCGACGAAAAACAACTTTAATGAATTATATGGGCCTACTGCTCATGCAAAAAGATATATTATGAAAGGTAATTGTAGCAGCTCGTTGTTTTTATTGATTGATCATAATATTTTAAGTTTTATTCAAAAATGTACAGAGGAAGAAGCATCACGCGTTTTGGGCAAAAAATGGACCCTTCCAATGGAAAAACTAAAAGCTTTTCTTGCTATTCTCTACGCAAGAGGCGCCTATGAGTGCAAAAATTTGAGAGCGTATTATCTATGGGACACTAAATGGGGACCATCATTTTTTCTTGAAACAATGAGTAGGGACAATTTCTTTGAGGTTATGAGATTTATTAGATTTGATATTAAGGAGCAACGTCCTGAACCTCTAAGGTGGACAAATTTGCATTAATTTCAAATGTTTGGGACCAATTCATTGAAAATAGCCAAAACTGTTACAAACCAGGAGCATATATTACTGTGGACGAGCAACCTTTTCCGACTAAAGCTAGGTGTAGATTCACGCAATACATGCCCAACAAGCCATTTAAATTTGGAATAAAATTCTGGTTAGCTTCGGATGTTGAGTCGAAATATATCCTAAACGGCTTCCCTTATCTAGGAAAGGATGAAAATAGAAACAAAGATATAAGCCTGAGTAAGTACGTCGTAATGAAACTTGTTGAACCCTTTACGATGAATGGAAGAACAGTGACAACAGACAACTTTTTTACAAGCATTCCACTTGCTCTAAGCTTAAAAGAAAAAACACACGTCATTAGTTGGGACGATTCGTGCAAATAAAAGAGAGTTGCCCAAAAGCGTTAAATTAAAAAAAGACTATATGCCCAGATTTTCTTCAATTTTTTACCGATTTGATAAATGTTCGCTGACTGTTTATAAAAGTAAACCAGATAAAAAAGTACTTATTCTTAGTTCAAAGCATCAAAATGTAAAAGTTGATTCTCTTTCCTATAAAAAGCTTCCAGAAACTGTTTCTTTTTATAACAAGACAAAATTTGGCGTTGACGTTACAGATCAAATGGCTAGAAAATACACAGTAAAATCCGCATCACGAAGATGGCCTCTTCAAGTTTTCTTTAATATTTTAGATTTAGCTGGAATTAATAGTTGGATAGTGTATAAAGAAACAACAGGAGAAAAAATATCGCGTAAAAAGTTTCTTTTCAAATTATCAGAAGAACTTGCGTCTGAATTCAAGGTTTCGAGACAAAAAAAAGAGGTTCCCAATGTTATTTTTAAAACCGAAACTGTTTCTGAGCGTAAAAGGTGTTCTATAGGATATTGCAATAATAATAAAGCCATGAATGTTTGTCATGGTTGTAAAAAAAGTGTTTGCGGAAAATGTACTGCTCATAAAATGTATTTTTGTAAAAATTGTGATTAAATTAAAAATTCTTTTTTTTTTTGATTAAAATTTTACAAAAAGCGTTTATTCATCTTAATAATTGTATTTAAAAGTTAAAAAAAACCTATTTTTGTAACTTTACACTCCTGTAAACTTTAGAAAATAGATTTTTTAAAACAAGTCATTTTGACCCTTCTCAGTAAAACTAGGTATATAAAAATAATCAGTAAACCTAGTGTTAAAATATAAATTTTTAAAGATAAAAATTTCTAGAAATTTTAAGAAATTTCTAGAAGAAAATTGTTGTGACATTTATATCACAGTACTTTCTTATAAATCACCCTTATGTCTATATTTACCAATACAGTCAACCTCCGCTTTACGCGGTTTTCTGAGACCGCGGTTTCACTACAACGCGAAAAAAATTGCGACAAACCCCGCTTTACGCGGTTTTTTTGCGACCGAAGTTTCGCTACAACGCGAAAAAAAAAATTCTTAAATACATTAAAATAGGAAGTTTCGATGAAAGAGGGATGTCAGGGATGAAAATATGCATTAAATTATAGATTTCTGGGAACTTTAGACATTTTAAAGCATTTTATAGTTTTATTTGTATCATTTAAGAAAATGTCTTTGATTTTTACTTTTCTCTTTTGTTTTTGTCAATAAAAGCTCATATCAAATACAAAAGTTATAAATTCCTCTACAAATCCCCTAAATTCTTTTCGAGCACTCCTTTAATAATTTTTTTTAAAAAATGTATCAATTATTATTTTTTTCTAAAATTATTGGGTTTCGCTTCAACGCAGTACTTTTAAGCCATTTTGAACGTAAAATCCAGTTTCGTATGACGCGATTTCGCTACAACGCGGAGTCCGGGCTCGCTCCAACGCGGTACTTTTAAGCTATTTTGAACGTAAAATCCGGTTTCATTTAACGCGGTTTCGTTTAACGCGGGTTTAAAAAAAAACCGCGTAAAGCGGGGGTTGACTGTATGACATCCAATTTGAGATGGCTTGGCTGGACATGCTGAAACCGCCTCTATTTGACTATGAACATGCAATTGTATTAGCATGAGAATGGACTTATATTTTAATGTTTAAAATATGGGTACCCGTAAATTCGCCTACAGGCGAATTTGCGGCTTTTCGCCAAAAGTTCGATTTTGGCACGTTTTTCGCCATAAAAAATTTGCCCTTATAAACTTCCCCCTTTTTTTATCGAAAATCTACCCTTAAAAATTGAACAACAACCTTGAAATATTTAAAGGTCAAGGTGGAGAACAAAATCTTATCTATAAAGATCAGATATACACATTAGATCAGTTTTTCACAAACATTTTCTTATTTTTGCAGGGGGTAGGGTGGCATTTTCGATTTTAAAGTCTCGAAAGTGGGTCCCGCACCTAAAAGGGTTTGGACACTGAATTAAAACATTATAAAAATAAATTATTCTGATCTAAAAATGACAAAAAGCAGAAGAATAAACTAGAATAATCTTTTTAAATTGCATACACTATTCTCGTGAAGATTTGATGAATGATTTGATGCAACATGCGAATTTTAAATGGCGACTAAGTAATTTAAATAAATCTATTATTCTTATAAATCCCTTTTAAATGACAAATATAGCTTAAATTTTTAATTTTAATCTATAATAAAGCTTTTCAAATCTTTTTCTTTTTCTTAACCCTTTGACTGCGGAATTTTTTTGACCCATACGTTCCGTAGAAACGGATTAAAATTTTGCAAATCATCGCCAGTGACGGAATTTTTCTAGAGCAGTATGGATCTAATAGGCAATAAATAATGTTTAATTATACAAAATTTAATATATTTACCGTTTTATTTTCTTTTTATAATTATCAAAAGAATTTTTATTTAAGAAACAAAAAATCTTGCTTCGGAAGATGTAATAATTACAGAATAGTAGATATTCTATTGAATGGCATAAGAATTGACTAAAACATTTGAATTTTACATTATAACTTTGATTAATTATGTTTTCTAGTGTTATATTAAAAAAGATTAAATGTTAAAAATTTATTAGAGTATTAAAAATCACGAAGCATAGAACTACACAAAGTCCTACATCACGGCTGTTCGATCTTTTTCCAGCGCCAAAATATCGTTCAGCCTTATAGTTCCATTTTACAGATTTTTATCGAAGTTTCTGCGCTTTTAATGGATTTATCTTCAAAACGCATATATGCGTTTGCCGTGTCTGGGGACAGGTTTTTTAAAACGCATATATGCGTTTGCCGCAGTCAAAGGGTTAAAACCATTAATTTTTTTTTTCGATAAATTTTCTGGCGAAAAAACGGGCCAAAACCGTACTTTTGGCGAAAAACCGTTTATTCGCCTACAGGCGAATTTACGGTTACCGCTGAAACCGCCTCTATTTGACTATGAACATGCAATTGTATTAGCATGAGAATGGACTTATATTTTAATGTTTAAAATATAACTAGATACGAGGAAAAATTATGTTTAGTTTTTTTTAATTTAGATTTTACAATGAAAAATTTTTATTAAAAAAGAAATAAGAATTTTTAGTAAGAACGTGGAGACAGTTTAAAGTGAGAATACAAAAACATGTTTAAAATAAAGCATTAGAAAGAATTTTAGAAAATAGTTAAGGATATCGGAAACCAACATGTAATTGGTCAAATAAAGTTATTGCAATAGATGAAAACGCAGACTTAAAATAGGAGTATGCAAAGACGCTCATAAATAATACAACGTATAACTATATAACTGTTATTTTTTGAATTTATTTCTGATAAAGATGATGATATTTATAAAAACAAAGTAAATATTTTAAAGAAATTTAATATTTTTAAAAACAAGTGAACTTTTGAGGAAAACGAGAAAAAGAAAAATTAAATCGTTATAAAAACAATAATTCTGTAGCATAAAAAGAACAGATTAAGACAGAAGATATTAAGTATAAAACTGTGGTATTCACCACATCTTTGTTTATTGTACACGTCAACCCCATCACTTGTATTTGTTTTGACATTTTTGATATTTCTAAATCTATAAATCAAAAATTATGCACCTAACCCCTAGGTGCTCTGGTATGTGTAACAGCATCGCCACCACCTCAACTACCAGCAGAGAAAGATTAAACAATAAATAATTAACAACATTTATACGGAGTATCTACGGGATACACCAAAAACAAAGACAGTTGTAAAAGAAAAATTTATTGAACGAAATGTGAATATGATAAAAGTTGAAGAAACTAGTAGAGAGTTAATTGAAGAAATTGTATTAAACAGAGAAAAGGTCATGGCTTTAATTGATTTAGGACGTGGAATAAATTTAATTGACGAGAAATTAATAAAAGAGAAAGAACAAGAAGTAGAAAAATGTGAAAAAGTTATTTTGAAGAACGTCTTTAGAAATTACGGAAGTTGATACGTTAGTTAGATTAACACTAGAGATGCGTGGAAGAATTATTACAGAAGATTTTTATTTGATAGACTTTGCAGACAAAGAAGTTAAAGTGCTGATCTGATACAAAACAATTGAAAAAGTAAAGAATGACAGTGAAGAACTAGAAAATTTAGTCAAGAAATTCCCAAAATTATTTGATGAAGGTAAAACTGAGGGATATGAAGACATTATATGTGAAATTGAAACAAAACCCGGAAAGAAAGTAAATATAAAAAGCAGGAAAATCGCACAGGAACATATTAAAGGAGCAACAATTACAATAAACAAGCTTTTAGAAATGGGATACATAGAACCTTCGGCGCTACTAGGAAAATCGCCCCCCCCTCCAAAGCGTATCGAAAAAAAAATATCACTTCTTTAAAATCAAAAAATATCTCGATTTATATCTTTTTTGTCATTTTTTTTTCTAGGGGGGGGGGGCGATTTTGCAAGCTATGGTCCCTTATATTCCCATTTTCTTACCCTTCATGCTAGCACGAATTTTAGAAAAGGTGGGAGAACTCGATCCTTGGAATCCTATATTTCAAGATAATGATCTTGCAATTGCACTTTTAGTAGAATTGGGTGTAATAAAAGCTTCAATTCCATGTATTTCCAATTCATGCACAGGAAGCATGTTTATTGCTAAAGCTTCCTCCTTCATTGATGGTAAAGGGTACAGATGTACAGTAAAAAAGTGTAAAAGAAAATGTTCTCTAAAAAAAAGCACAAAATTTTTTAAAATGACCATTGAATTCAAAAAGATCTTAAGGTGTTTATATTGTTGGGTCTTTTCTTACACAAACTATCAAGCTATAAATTTCTGTAAAATAGCCGAGTCAACTTATATTGACTTTAAAAATATACTTATGGATATTATAAGCGAGAACCCGTCAGAAATAGAAAAGATAGGGGGAGAAAATATAAGGGTCCAGGTCGATGAAACGGCCATATGCAATGGCTTGGTGATAGATGATCCGTCGTCTTTGCTTGACGATGCTCATAACATACAATGGATTCTTGGGGGAGTTGTAGAAGGTGATGGAACAAAGTTTTTTGTTAAGTTAATTCCAAATAGAAAACACGAAACTATATTAGAAGAATTTAAAAAACACCTACTTCCCGGAACTATTATTGTTACTGATGGATATCCATCATACCCCAAAGCCGTGGCCAATTTCGGATCTGTACATGAAGTAGTAAACCATAGCAAAGGATTTGTTAACAGCGAGGGTGGACACACAAATCAGATTGAAAATTTCTGGTCCCACTTAAAACACGATTATAGAAAAAGAAGCGACTTAAATCATAATCGGATTGCTCAATTTTTAGAAGAATTTTCTTGGCGTAAGAGACATTGTCAATATAAAAAAAAATATTCCATTCCTCATGCCTTTGCTTTACTTTTACAAAAATGTTTAATTATTTAATAAATATTTAATGTGTTTTTTTTTTTTTGGGGGGGGGGCGATTTTCCTAGTAGGGCCGAACCTTCTACATCTTCGTGGTGTAATCCGTTAAAACCTGTACCTTAAGGGGAAGATGATATTAGAATTACGTCTAATATGCAATTTTTAAATAATATAGTGGAGGATAACAATTATACAATCCCAAGAATACAAGAAATTTTTGAAAAAACACAGGGAATGAGATAATTTACGGTTTTGAATCTTAAAGATGGATGTTTTCAAGTAAAAATAAAGCTAGAACATAAATTTAAAACAGCATTTTATTTTAGAAATAGACTTTATCAGTTTACACGGATGCCACAAGGGTTTTAAAACTCCCCAGCAATCTTTCAAGCAGTGATGGACAGATTTTATATAAGTATTTGGACATTAGATGCTGCGTATATTAGATGATATAATAGTTTTTGGGAAGACCGAAGAAGAACACGATAGACACTTAAACAATGCTTTACAAACCTTAATGGAAAATTAATTCAAAATTAATGTTGCAAAAATGCAGTACAAACAGAACAAAGTAAGAAAATTAGTAATGCTGGTAAACGGAAAAAAATCTAAAAGATGAGAAGATAAAGAAACATTTGCTTTAAAAAAACTCCTACTTTCGCTTTTTAACACATGGGGTTATTTAAATATTTTGAAGGCAAGAAAATCAAAAGCGTTAGAAAAGCAAATACTTTTGACACAAACTAACGGTCAATTCAAATTCTCAAGTTTCGGATTTAAACGATTAATTTCTGAATATGTTCTTTTAGGCACTATAGTTATGACAGACCAATGGAAGGCATACGAGACCGCCTATAGGGAAATGTTTGAATTAATCATTTAATCGTTAATCATTCTCTTAATTTTGTAAACCCGGCCGGTGGACGCGTACATACTTAAGGGCTTAATTGTTTTTGGTTTGTTTCAAAACGCAATGTTTGGGCTAGACACAGAATAAATCAGAACCAACATGTAGAATATCTGCTTAAATTTCTTTGGAAAGTAAAATTGAAAGATTTAAACGTTTTAATGTGTTTTTTTTTGCTATTAATAATGTCGTACAATCGTACAACGATGTTATGCATTTGCCATTGATGAAACTTAGTATTTACCATTTGGTAATACATGATATTATTTTCCCTTTGACTAGATGCCTGACGATAAGAGAAATTATGATAAAAAATTAATAAATGGTTTAGAACTCAATATGGTGGCAGCCATCAATGGAGTGAAAGATTTTTTTGGAAGCCAAGATGATGATATCAGGGGTGCTTCTCCATTTTCAGGTCCCAAGACAAGGGGGGTATCATGAACATAAAAAATGGCCAAATGGAACAAAATCAAGCAAAATTAAAAAGAAAATATATACACAACAGCTGTAGATTTAATTAAAATTTTCTGTTTTTCCATTTTTCTTGTTTCTATTTAAGAAAAGAAATTTAAAAAAATCGACAGTATATTTATAATCTAAGTATTTGGGCGTTTGTTCTTACTATTCAAAAAAGTGACGTATACATATTCGACATTACATTAAATAAATTATATCCACTTCTTGTTGATTTTAGTTTCATTTTAATGCATTAAATGGTTTATTTTTTATAAATCCATTTTTTTTGAAAAAACATTTCAGCTCATATTAGAACCAAAAACATGTTTTTAATGTTTGTTTGTAATGTTTTAGAGAAATATTTTCCCAATGTTTAACTTTAAATTTTAACCTTTTTTAAAATATCACGTTTTTGCTTTTCTCCATTTTCAGGGCCTATTTTATATTCTAAAAACGGGCCCTGAAAATGGAGAAGCACCATATCAGGAAATGGCTTAGGAATGTTAAGATGGCTTCTAATTTTGGATAATTAAATGAGGATAAGGCAATCGCTTTGATTATTTTTAAGTTGAAAGATAATGCTCAATCGTGGGCTTCTGAGTTATTTAAAGATCATAATTATAATTTAACCCTGTGTAATTTATGTTTAAAATTAGAGAAGAGATTTGGGAATCATTTAAGCACGTCCACGACACTGTCTCCTTTTCTAACTATGAATCTGCCTAGTAGGAAAAATGAATTTTAAGAGCTTTTGAGGATAGGAACTATTTTATTTGAAAAAGGGTATATGAGTAACGAAGCCTTAACACAATTTTTAGTTGGGAATTGTACAGAGTCTATTAAAATGGTAATTATCGAGGCAGCTGAAAATTCCCTTTCTTGGAATTCGTTTATTTAAAGAGCGGAACAGGTCGCTTGGGTGGCTTTTCCCGATTAGACGCTAAAAAGAGTTTTATATTTTGGCCTTCAGAGGAAACACGATGACTCAAGATACTCCTCCGTTAATGATAAACAAAAGAATAGGAATATCGATCCGAACGAAAGGAAAAGAGAAGGTGTGGATCTATATTATGTTATAAATGGAAGATCGAATCACAAGACGGAAGAATGTTTTAATACGTCAATCAGAAAGAATGGGTTCAAAGTAGAAGGAATAAACAAGTAGACAACATCAATGCTGAAGTAACTTTACCTCGAGACAATGAAAAATTCAAGATCTTATTAAAAAGGATTTTATCTATTCCTTAACTTTTAACACTGCTAGTAATCCATTTTTTAGCACCTGACCGTTTAGAACCCGCATTATATAATTTTAAGCCACCCCCTTATAGCATGGAAAGATTAGGAAGGACAAAGTTTGTTGAAGATGACGAAATTTTTACTAATTAAATGTTTTTATAAATGGAATTGGGTGAAAATTTTATCGTAAAGAAATGGAAGAAAGGAAAGAACATTAAATTTTTAGTTATTTTTGATTGACCGGCTAACTAAAAGAAGTAAAAATAGAAGTTCAAAATTGATTTTGAGACATACCCTCAAAGATATATATTGAGTTTGGCAGATTTTGTTCGCGTTCGTCGTTAATAATGGGTAGGTAATTTTTTAAATGTGTTTATAAGCTTCAAGGATTTTTTTTCCTACTAAACAAACATTCTTTTGTAATTGCTCCTTAAAAACCCAATGTTTGGATTTACTTAAATACAAAAGATAGTGATAAAAGGTTTAAAATGGAACAGCAAAAATTAAACGATAAGAACACATAAAAGAATAAATAAGTTCCGAGGCTGCCAAAAGGGCGTTTCGATGAAACTTTAGAACGAAAAATCGCCCAGACGTATAGCATCGTTGTTTTATTTGTTATTATTTTTTTTTTGCATTTATAGTTTTATAAGTGACCCACTTGGCCATGTGATAACATGAAATATTGTCAAAATGACCCACCAACCTATTTAACTCTGCTATCACTGTACTAATCTGTAGACTTCAGAGAAGTCTGGTTGGGTGTACACAGACTGGCTGCAGCCACTGAGCTCAAGTGGCTTACTTTTAATCGTAATCGGATATAAATATGAGCCATAATGGATTGCTGACGTACGGTGATGTCGGCAACAGTTATATATAGCAAGGCTTTCAGAGAAAATGACGTAACGGACGGATACTCAGGAATCAAGCTGCATAGATGCAGACGTCAACATTGGCGACTCCGCTAACGAACCTGTAAAGAAAGTGGGATAAGAAGGTCTTCTAGAGACAATAGGAGTACGGGTCGGAGGCTTTAAGGTTTTTGACGGATACAACAGAGCGGATGTGAAGGTATGGTTGGGCCAGTACACCTATCTGGATGGCGAATGGTCTGGGGAGAAGTTACTGGCTTTTGCGATGAACTCTGTAACGGGTATAGCCAGGAAGTGGGCTTTGGCCATGTAGGGAATGCAATTTACCAATTATAGCACATTAAAGAAAGCGATGATGTTGAAATATTCTGAGGAAGAACGAGTTGGAAGGAATGAGGTGAAGGAACTTTACAGGATCTTAATGAGCGTACCTCAAAGTAATGCCCTGGAGGAGTTTATACTTGATATTATTATTCAAAATAAGAGAGCAAGCGTTGATTTTCTTGTTATAAAAGATGAAGTACAAAGATTCTTCCCCGGCGTTATTTGTGATAAGGTGGCTTTGGCTGATAAATGGAGTGAGATTATTGATATCGTAGAGAAGAATAAGCCCTTGCTGATTCGGGAAAAAGAATCGAAGCCAACTAGAGAGAAAAAGGCAGGTCAAGAAAACATGAACCCTTCATCGAAGCGGGGTGCTACGGTTGTGGGGGAGATCACATGAAGCAGGATTGTCCGAAGGAACACAAGAATCGTAAGGTCGAGGAGCTGCCTTTCGCAATCTAATAAAAGGCATAAGGTTCTGATCAGACGCGGTCAATAAAGGATATTAGGTTTATTTGACGTGTGTTTTTAGTGTGGCGGCTCTGTTTCGGTGGATTTACTGCTGCTTGGGGCTGGCAAAACGTGGGCGTATTAGTTCGACGGATTGAACAATAGTAACTGGCGAGACTACCAAGAACAACGGGATTGGTCGCGCCGAATTAGGGAACCAGCTAAAAAATTATTCGAGGCTGGAAATTTCATGGAAGAGCTTATGAAACGACGGTGCTTGCGACTTTAGAGACGTTGGCTGATTGGGTTGATTGCGAAGATAAAAGCAGCAGGCTCAACGTCTATGAAAGTTTTTAAAAAGTTGACGGGCAAGGCGTTAAATGAATATGTACAGCTAGAAGGCAGTTGCAACGAGATCTGGATCAGGTTATTGAGTGGCTGAGACGGGTGTGCATTGTACCGGGTGGGCTAGCAACAACGTGCTAGCAACTAAAAGCAAAGTTGTTAATAATCACTGGTGATGTATATTAGTCTAAATAAGCGGATAATAAAACGTCCCAACGAGTATATTTGATAGGTTACGGTTGTTGTGCACTGACCCGTTAGATGGGAAGTGATAATAAATTATCAGTTCGATATTAAAGGTAAACTGTCTGACTGTGTCAGAAAGAGTTGTTGATGCTCCTAGGGATTGCCGTAAACTTGCCCAGAAGTTATAAAATTGTGGTGTGTTACGATTAAAACACGGGAACTCGTCCAGAAATTTTACTCTTCGAGGTTGTGCATTTTTTTGCAAAAATAAACCTTAATTTGAACAACTAATTCTAATTTTTGAGTGTGCAGGGAGGAAATGACTTATTAGTGCACGAGGAATATATATTAACAAGTATTATAACCACGATGGGTCGATTAGGTGAAGATGAATAACCGATCATGTAGAGGCGCAATTTACTTCGACCACGATAGTTCTATTAAAAAAACTGAGCATAATCACACCCCTTTTCGAAAAAGTATAAGACTAAAAACTATGACGATTATCTGAAAAAAGCTATTACTACAACAGAAAGCGCCTTAAACATAATAGTCAAACAAATCAATGCTCTTTTGAAGGAGAGTTTTATAGTCAAATGTATATTACAAGAAGAAATAGAAACAATGTTTAGTGATTTACACCAGAAGGCGTTATTGACATCCCCGATCTTTTAAAAATTGGCAGTCTAAAAACCCATTCTTGAGATTCGATGGAGGATTTGATGACAATGAGATGTTCATCGTATTCTGTGGAAATTTTTAAATGTCGCCTATTCCTCTGATCGAGACATACGTTGTGGACGGAACTTTAAAGTCGTCTGCACATGGTTTTTATCAACTTGTCGTTATCCATGAGTACATTATTGATAAAACTTAACCTATTTTTTTTATATATTGTTAAGTAATTTAACCAAATATTTATACGTTAAAGCAGGGGTTCCGAGCCTTTTTTAGGTGCAACCCCTACTTTTAAAACTTTAAAATCGAAAACGTGTCCTTAAAACCATGCAAAGACATGAAATGCCCTTAACTAGGTAGGTAATTTTAACTGAAAAAAAATTGTATTGCCCATTCAAATTTTCCCAGTGGGGCGTACACCCCACGTTGGAAACCATTGGTTCAACCTAACTTTAATCTAAATATCAACTGACGTGATCATGAATAACTTATACTTTCTCTCTCTTCTAAGAAAAGCTTTTACGACACAAATATGGGATCCT